>VZRN01004070.1:124927-160218 GCA_013397935.1 Dasyornis broadbenti | reverse complement strand
TGTTTTTTTTTTTTGGGGTGGGGGGGTTTGTGTGTGTTGTTGGGGTTTTTTTAGTTGTTTGTTTGTTTTTGTTTAGGTTTATTCCGTGTTGTTGTGTGGTTTGTTTGTGGTTTTTTGTTTGTTATTTGGATTGGGGTTTTTTGTTTGTTTTGTGTTTGAGTTTCAGCCTAAAGGAAGTTAAAATGGTACATTATTTGGTGCATTAATTATAACATTATGCTACATGAGCTAAAATTCTAGCAGGCCTTCAAAGCAACCTGATCTGTTCTTGTACTAGAAATAAAAATATTGGCTAGGAATTACACTGAAATAACCCTAGTAATATGAATGTACATGTTATCTCATTGGTGTCACTTCTGGATTAGGGAAGTTGTAAACATTTATAATAAGTATTCCATTGTTTTGGAAGTTGCCCTTTCTCTCTGCTGATTTACCAAAGTACTCAGAACTCCAAACAGTTTTTGCATGTTTATCATAGAGCTTTAAATTCTGCCTCTGTTAGCATTTTAAAAATATTCAGGAACCTCATGGTCTTTAGAAGTTCATTATTGTTGTTTGGGAGATGGGGATTTTAGTCCAGGTCAGCATTCAGTTGCTAAATGTGTTTGAATTCTGATAACTTTTGATGGGTTTTATGGAACACACTAATAGGAGAAAATAATGGCACAAAACAACCCCAAACTGTTTCAGTTTAGCAGAACTGTGAAACCATTTTTCAGAAATATTTTATTTGCAAAGTTTTTGAAAAACAGAGGCAAATTCTTTTCTTTTATCCCTCCCTAGATATAATTGATAATTTGCATTCCTGCCCACAGATGTTTCCCCAGTGACAGGATGTTTGGGCCACAGGGAATAAACCCAATGAAAGTTGATTTAAAATAGCTTTAACAGGTACCTCTTTATGATCAGTGATAACATAGGTGTGATGCCAGAATAGGCAAAATAATTATTTTTCTTGATGGAGAAGAATGAGTCTGTAATGACTTGAACTGAGAGTCATCTGATAACTTCTTAAATCCTGCACGCAGAACAAGACCCATTTCACTGTTACGTAGACACGCTGGCTTGCACTACAGTAAAACTAAGCTGCTGATCCGTTGAACTAGGAACGTGTTTTAAGTGAAGAAAAATGTTTTAAATTTGAGTTGAAGTAGGTAGTGATCCTGCACACATTGCAGTATTATCTCAGTTGGAAAAATTGCTTAAGCCCAAATAAATGGTCTGACAAAGATGAGTGTTCTGTTTCATTTTCCATTTGCAGGCATGTTTTTTCCTTTTGATTTAAAGTATGTGGGAAAATGTGTAATGATGGGTTTAGATTTTGGTACAGGGCAATTAGTTTATGTCTTCTAATTTTCTGTTACATACTCGTGGTAAATTATAACGTTCTTGTGAACTTATAATACTCTGCTTTTATAATGCAGCTAAGATACTACTTTAAATCCTATAACGTTCTTGTGAACTTATAATACTCTGCTTTTATAATGCAGCTAAGATACTACTTTAAATCCTATAACGTTCTTGTGAACTTATAATACTCTGCTTTTATAATGCAGCTAAGATACTATTTTAAATCCCAGCTGTGGGAAACAAACTTTGGAAAAAATTATTACATAAGCAGACAGGATGTCATTTGCTCTCCTTTTCCTCTGTTTGGTGCTGAGCCGACTCTGCTAGTCTCCTGTGTATACTCAGGAGTACTTTGAGCCAAATGTTTCAATATTTATATCTTATGCAAGCAAACAAAAACAAAACTGGCCAAACAACAGAGATGGGAATCCTAGTGGGGTTGATTTAGCTTCCTCTGCAGTTCAGATTTAATGTATTTATTTGTTAAAACACAGTTTGCCCTTCTTATCTTAACATCTAGAAGATACTTTCAGAACAAAATCATTGTGCAAGTCCATCTATTTTTAAAGGAACCTAATGATGAAACGAGAGTTGCTAGGTTTAATCAGTGCTGTCAAAACACTTTTGAAATAGTTGCTAATAGTTATAATATGTTTTGGAGTTTTAAAGATGCTGTTAGATTGAGTACTACGATCAGGGATGCATTTTGTCTATATATAGAGCAGATTTTAGGGTTAAAAAAACATTTTGATGTAAATGCGTTATTTGGTCAGTTTCCTCCTAGCAGTGATGCACAGTGATCAGGCTGCAAGGAATAGTTGATGTGTTTTCAATTACATTTTTCAAAATGTTTAATGAATGGAAAGACTAAGTCAAAGATACAGATACAATCTCTGGTATGAGTGGTCCTGAAGAAGCAGTTTGCTTAAAGGTATGCCGTGGGAAATTGTCATTATCCACTTGCCTTTTCTTCGGCATCTTCTTCCAGAGACAGCATCTTGGATGTTTCTATGTTCTCAATAACACAATAGCATTTATTTGCATAACCTTCTAAAAACAGTTTTCATGTTTTTCAGTTGTAAAACCACTGTCAAATGGGCAGAACGAGGGAATAAGGTCTAGTTTGAGGAGATTCAGAAGGTGACGGCAATGATACAGCTTCTCCACCACAAGTTTTCTGGATGATCTGTAGTCTGACGCTGCTGTCAGCACTAACTTCTTTAGTGTGTATTGTTCTAGGCAGGACCACGTGGGTTTTTTTCATGGAGAGTTACATAGACAGAGCTAAAAAGTTACACCTGTTTCAGTGAGCAGAAACAGTCAAAAGAGGAACAAACTTGGAGGGAAGGACAAGAATCCTGGGGAATCACCACTATGATTCTGCAGGAGTGGCTGCCTTTCCCTGGACAATTGCATTGAGCAAAACCTGAGCACTGTGGATTTGAGGAAGCCTAAGCACTTGTGCAAAGTGACTAATGACAAGGGAAGAAGCATAATGTGCACAGTGAGATGCATCTGAGGACAGAAGAGAATGTAGGCACTCTGGGGAAGGGCTGGAGTTTGCTTGGAGATGGTAGGATCTGAGTAGGATGCTATGCAGAAGCATTGGGTAGGAAATCTTCCTGAGAAGTGGAGTTTGCATTTTTTTTTTTACATTTAGCTCTGAATTTCTCAAAATGTGTGATGCTCCTCCTGAGATCTGAAAAAACACACCTTCAAGCCATTTTCTCAGTCTCTGGTATCTTCTTCTTGACTTTTGAACTTTGTTGGCATGGCTGTGTTGCTGTTTCTTGTCAATGACAAACTTGCAGTTGTTGTCCACTCCATTCATGAAGTCAAAGGGGCTGATTCAAGAATAGACTGTCACAAAAGCTGTACAGAGTGCTTAGGGCAGTTGCTCAAAAAGGGTTCTGTATTGTATCATTATGTGGACAGGAGTATACATTGACTGCTTCTTTTGTTATGTTTATGTGCATAAGGGAATGGATGCTAAAAAGTTTAATAAGAGGATGCACATAGTGATTTGAACAGTTAAAAATTACTGTTTAAAAAACCTCTGGTGGTCTCTCCCACTTGTCTATCTGAAGGAATATTCAGTAATAGAAAAATGAGTTTATAGTTGCATGTGGTAACATAATTCTCTTGCACATCTCAAAGCTTTTATATAAAATGAGGTGACTGGTGTAAATGTTTGAAAGCATTAATTGTGCTAAATACTGTCAGATGTCTACCTAACAGTATATTTTTCTCCTGTAGTTTGACAGTGATCTTAGAGAAGGAGAAACTTCCAAAAGTTTAAATTAAGAAAACCTGACCTAAACAGAGTGGGCAGATGCTTACTGTGGCTATGTTTGGTGCCTTATGTCTGACCAAAAGGACATGAAAGGAGATGTTAAATATTAAAGTGGAGTTACTCCTCTTCAGGTATTGCTCTGTAATATTATTCTGATGTTCCTGTGACTTTCTCTTGCTATTTGTAACAGCATAAACATATCAGTTAATGAGGAGACTTGGTTTGGTCTTGTAAGGAAAAATTCATATATAATACTGTTAGGAACAATGAACTGCCTTTTAGAATGCTTGATCATTTTTCGTGTATCTGATCCTGCAGTCTCTATAGTGCATGGTGCAGAGTAAGGTTAGAAAATACACATGGCTTTCTTGGGCATGCAGTGAAGAGAGAGGGGTGTTGCTGTTAAGATCCAATTATTAGGTTCTTAGAAATACCCCTGTCCGAATTAAAGTGCAAACAAGATCATATGCCAGTCAATAGTATGGGGTTTATTTGGTAGTAAATATGAGAGAGAGAGGGAGAAAAGAGAGAAAGAGAAGTAGGAAAAGAGATGGGGGGGACAGAAAGAGAGTGACAGAGACAGAATAAAAGAATTTCACCATCTGTGGATCCCAACGATGTTCTGTTGATCCTCTGCAGCCAATCTTCTTGGTGGTGATGGTCCCCCCAACAGGCCTAGAATCCCATGGGTTAATATACCTTTAAGCCTGATGACCATGTCCGGGCATGTCCCCTTGGGGTAGACGGGAGTGTCCATACTTGCAAGCCGGGTGGCAATGTCTAGGCTTGCCCCCCTGGGGAAGGCAGAGGCAGTCCATACTCTTAAGCCAGGTGCAAATGTCCAGGCATGTCACCCTGGGGGAGGCGGGGGCAGTCTGTCACAGGAGACTCTGGGTCTATTGCATTATGTGCAGTCCCGTGGATGTGGCCGGTGGAGTTGGAGGTTTCCACAGCTTGGGCCAGTTTGTGTAAGGAAGGATGGGTGTTTACACACACCTGAAACCTCCTCCTCCTCCCCGCCTCGGTTTGGGGAGCAGGTCTGTGTAAACCCGACTTTTGTGAGCTGTGCTCTTCCCCCACCCCAAACTCAGCCAGGGATGAGTGAACAATGGGTCTGATTAACAGCTTGACTTTCGGTCCAAAGTCCCAGTCTTCAGTGCAGTTTCTTTGAATGTAGCTTCTTTATAAGACTTTATATCAATGTATGAGGCATTAACTATTTTCAGTCTCTGACAGTTGCTAAGCTTTTGCTAGGGCTGAAGAGAGTGCTATAAAATATTCCTTAGTCAGAAACATGATGACCTTTTGCAAAGCCAGCAAAGTTGAACTGATGCTGCTAAAACTTGCACTCATATAAATACATTGATATTAATTCCAAAAAGAAATCTTTAACCTCTTACTCAGCTGCTTAAAGTACATTTTATTTTAGGATAGGTAAAAATGTTATGTGGAAATTTATGGTGCATTCATATATAAACTGAAAATTTCTAACTGAAAAATTGCCGCCTTCCTTGCAGACAGTCTAAAATTAATTTCATGCTTGTCTATTCTTACCAAAACTATTTACAATAATTACCCCCTCTAATTTTGTTTTCTGATTTTTGTTGAAGTTCTGTGTTCTGTTCTTCCTTTCATGGTGGAGTTGGACTTCAAACCCCACCTTACTTTCCTTCCTCCCTAGTTGTCCAAGTGACAGCTGCCTTTATTTTTGTGGCTATTTTTGTATACAGTGCTTATATATCTTAGCCCTCAGACCTCATCTGAATTTATTAGAAGACACAGAGCTCTCTCTTTCAGATTAAATGGTGTTTTTCCAGGCTGTTGGGATAAATGCTTCATGCCTTTCTGTTTTGAGTGTCCAGAAGGGTCAAAGTCCCTTGCCTACATTAAATCCATGGAGAAAGATTTTACATACTGCTTTCTTAGCATTAGATTCTTCTGGTTAGCACTTGTTTTATGTAGGAGGGTTACAATGAGGGACCTGGTAGTTATCAGGGCTCTGCAACAGCCATGCTGGCTATTGCCATGTCTTGTCTACAATTCCTGTAGTAATGCCAGAGGACTGGCTGAGAGTCTAGTGAGAAATAAGGAGAATGAGCTTTTGGAGAGGTAGCTTATGCTGTCCATGGTGAACAGCAAAAAGAAACAAGGCCTTACAGTGTGGCATGAACTACTGTTTTACAGTGCATTATTTACTTCTTTTTTGGCAAGTATACTACTATTGTACAGAGGTTCCATGATATATTTACAAGTGTGACATAATTCAGACTACTCATATGTACTTCTTAAAAGCTCAACTTTGTATATGCATGACTTCTCAGATGACTTTTACTTCAGAACTTTATTGGGTGATTTTTTTTATTTCAGAACTGTACTGCCTTTTTCATTTGGAAAAGGAAATTTATGGCATCTGTTGCTCAAGTAAACATGGACAGGATGTCAGGCGAGACTCTTGTTTGATATTTGGAGGAACAGAAAACAAAATTAATTGTTTGGAGTCTTTTGTGACCAATCTCTTAAAATCACTCACTCTGCAAGTTACCTGTCAAGTGGTAGTAGTTTTCAGAAAAAACTGCAGATTTGTTAGTTCATTGTTTCTTTCCTTACTAAATAGAACAATAACATTTTACTTTCTTTATCTACTTAGTATTCTGTCTTCTTATGTGCTGTATTTAGGGTTTTGTTTTGAAAAAGGAACTAACCAGAGAGGAAGTTGAAAGATTTTAAAAATATTTGATTATTTTAAGTTGTGAAAGTGTTTATATGCTTCTTACATAACACTGCCTGCACTGTCAGCCTGGAACTTTTCTACCTTTATTTATGTATTTGGTTGATTTCAACTAGTAGCAAACTGCGGAACTGACAGATGAGGATTTTTTAGTTTAACTTCTTTTACCGAAACAGCAGTAAAACTTGAGTCTCAGTAATGACAAATGCAGTTTAAATCTCATTTTGTGTGTTGGAATGATGCTTTGATGGACTTCACCTGAGTTTTGTCTTTGCAGATGATGAGTGTTTGCTTTAACTGCCTATGCATTAATTCAATAAAAAATTTATTGCAAGATGTGTATCTATAACTTGAGGGCAAATGATTTAATGTTCTTTTCTAAATACGCTACAGTACTTACTAAAATATAATGTAATTTGGCATAAGAGCTGACCTATGCCTTACTAACAGCTGCATGGTTATTTTACATTTAAGTATGATTGCTTCATCCTGTTTAAGAAGATTATCTTCTTTTTGTTTTTAAAACTTTATCATCTCTCCTAGCTAAAGATAGAAGGAGGACAATTTAAATTTCCAATGATACTGTAAGGCTGCTTGAGAGCTTAGTAGAAATGTAGTTGATTTTAATAAAAAGTCAATAGAATCAAGTGCATTTACCCACTTTGTTACTCCTTTACCAAACTGATAATTCACAGGTGTATCTTATTTTGGTAGGAAAAAGTGACTAATGGATTTGACAAGGTCTTCCTGGATTTTTAAATGGATTGTGCTCTGCTTTCAAAAGTAGACCAGCCTTGAGCCTGTCAGTCTTTGCAAAGATCCAAGTATCTCTGTCCCATGCACACAGAAATACAGTTTTAAAACCTGAATGACTACCCTTAGCAGTTGAAAAAGGAACTTTTAAATAGCTTTCCCCATTCTAAATTTATCAGATTCTGGGGATTAAAATGAGTGCACTGAGTGAACATGTGTGGATATTCTTGTTCATGTGAGGTGTTGGGAAGCTGTACGTAGGGTTTGTGCCTGAGAGATGGTAATCATTGTATCACCCAGCAGTGCATTAAGAATTACATATATTCAGCATTTCTGCATGGTGCTGCTTATAGTGAGTTCATAACTATTTCAATCTAAGAAACGTTTGCATTATAGTTCAACAGGATGTTTAAAGATAGGTAATAGCTTTGGAAAGTCTGGAAAAGGAAGATATGTAAATTAAGGTTATATATGGAATCATTTACATCAGGTGTCTGTTTGTGCTACCGTTTATTTATTGTTACCTATGAATTTAAGGAAGCTACCCGAAGGAAGGTTCAACTAAGGTTTTGTGGTAAGTTTTAAAGAAGGAATAGGGAGTCTGAACAAATGTATGGATTACCCTACATGAAAACAGGGCCCTTCAACAGAAAAAAATGGGCCAAGTTTGATTCCATGTATGCACATTAGACTGTTGAGATGTACACACTTTAATTTTTGTACATCTCTGCAGTGCTATGTGATGTCTGAAGTATAGCTGAATAGCTAAATTAAATGCCCTTGCATGTATTTTCCTAGACTTTGGAGCTAGTAGAGTATAATAGGTTATATTGGTTGTAGGGGATGCTGAAATAAAAGATGCTGCTACAGGAGGTCCAAAATACTATTTGTACTTGCTTATGTCAGATCTTAGGAACCCATACATAGGTTCATGGCTTAAAAGAGAGGATAAATGGTTACTAGAAAGCCTGAGTCCAGACCAAGATCTTTATATGGCCCACAGATGCACTACAGTGTAGATATTAGTTGAATTAGCCAAGAGAAAACAATTAATAAAAAGTTCTTGTTCATCTAAATAAGACCGATTCCACATCCACATTTGTAAATTGGCTATTTCTTGGAAGGAAATAGACCAGAAAATACCAGAGGGTCTTATATTCTGTGACTTCAGTGCATCTTTACGATACGACAGTCCAGTGTAAACTATTTGGGATCTGCAACAAGTAACTTATGCATGCAGTAGATTAATTTCCTGCATTGCTAACAGTTGTATTTTATGAAATGGTAGTAATACAACCTAAAATTGTTCAAGGATAGAATTAATAAATAAATGGAAAATACTTGCATGAAAAATAATGAACAGATGGTCTACAACTTTTTATAGCTGTATAAGAAAATGAAGACTGAGTTTTAATCCAGATTGAAAGGAAATACTGCTAGTCTATTTAACTAGTGCATAATGATTACATGGGCTAACCTCTGGAATTGTGCAATAAAACTCTCCAAAGGATTGAACAGTTCCAGATGTTAAATCATTCCTTGTCTCCTTTTACAATATGATTTCTATGACTGATTTATTCCATAAACCTGTTCTTGAGTTCTCAGTGAAGTATGGATGAGGACTAGCACAGAATGTCGTGTACCTGAAAATAGAGCAGTCCATGGTTTCCAGGGTGAGAGATGTAGCTCTGTGGCTTAATTCTCTCACTGGGCGATTATCTTCACTTCCTTCATAGGGATACCGTGTCTTCTAGATACTTCATGTGTCTAATACTTTTGTACTGTTTTAATTATTCTTCTTCCACTAAACCAAGAGGAATGGAAGAGAAAGGCTAAAACTGTTCTTGTGTTAATTATTTACTCCCATGAAGGTTGTTGCTAGTTACTTTCTTGTTCTCAAAGTAGATATGGCAATCCTTTTAGAGTTGTGTAATGCCATTTTTAATATAGACCAGAATGAATTATTCAAAGTTATCTCCCACTTCTGAAAGGAAAAGATAGCTCAATTTCTCATAGCATTTTAAGGAGGCTCCTTGATGGCTTTATGCAAATGCCAAGTCTTTCATAAAAAAATTTCTGTCTGTAAGCTGTTCATGGAAGCAGCAGATTACCATTTTCATTCACATATGCTTTATTTCCTGTTTTTGATTTCTGTCAGAATCTTCCCTTCATCTATGAAAACAGAGTCAGATTACTCGAGTTAAAAATAAAATATCTTCACAAATTGTAGCTGCTTGGAATAGCACCTGAATTCTGGTAGGGAATCCCTTTTTACTTTTGCTTCTTTCCATTCTGATTCCATGTTGAAACACATTTGTGTGAGTCTCATGAGTTCTCATGAGCTCTCATTCCAAAGTAGGTAACTGGTTAAATTTGCATTATATTGCTTCTCAGGTCTCCTAGGCAGCTATCTTGATCAGTTTTCCTGTTAATCATAGAATGGGAGTATAAAATACCTCATAATTTGGGAACTGGCAAAAGAAAGGATATGTTAATCTCATGCCTGTACTAATTTGAAAACAAACCAGTGGGAGATCGCAAATCAGAATTATAATTTAATAGGAAAATTAAAATAAATGCAATAATACAAAGAAAAACTCTGACAGAGTTGGATATAACCTGACACCCTGTTAGTGAGGGTGGTACTAGCAGTCCAAGTGAAATGGTTCTGTTGAAGCAGTGATCCTGTAGAAAATCTGGTCTCCACCTAAAGGTCCAGTGGTAGCTGTTGTCTTTTGGGAATCCAGTAGGCAGGGCTGTCCTTGAAGGTCCAGAGCTCAGGTTATATACAGGTGGGAATGGTTGGCTCCTCCCCCCTGGGCGGAGCATCTTACAATGGGATGAAGTAATTCCATGAGTCATATGGTGAGTTTTTGATAGGCCATTAACAGAGATAGGCCTCAGAGGGAGTTCTCAGGGATGAGTCAGAGATAACAAACAGTGCCCCACCTGCTTTAACAGCTTGTGGAGGTGGTAATAGAATACATCTATATTGCAACTCAGGATATTATCTACCCCTTTTTCTATTACCTTCTACAGTATCGCCTAATCTTTACATGTATATATATACACACACATACAGAATGAAAACCTTACATACAGTTTTCACTTAAAATTAAGTCTCCTTGTGGTACACAACGGGTTTCTCCATCTTTCTGCATTACCCACTAAGTGTAACCAGGTTCCTCAGCAAAAACAATCTCACAGATGGGTTTGCTTTTGCTTGAAGTGGGACTAATCCAAACAGTCTTTTCTAAAATACTTCTCATGTGTACCACGGGGACTTTATCTCCATCCACTGTGTGCAGTGGTTCAGACTGGGCAGGACTGGTTTGATTGATGGAGCTTTTTGTGTTGACTATCCAGGTGGCCTTTGCTAAATTCAATTCCCAGTTTTTGAAGTTCCCCCCAGGTGCTTTCAAAGTTATCTTAAGCAGTCCATTGCACTGTTCAACTTTTTTGGCAGCTGGTGCATGATACGGGTTATGATATATCCATTCAATTCCATGTTCTCTAGCCCAGGTGTTTATGAGAACGTTCTTGAAATGGGTCCTGTTGTCTGACTCTATCCTCTCAGGGGTGCCATGTCTCAACAGGACCTGCTTTTATAGGCCCAAGATGGTGCTCTGTGCAGTAGCGTGAGGCACAGGGTAGGTCTCCAACCATCCCATGGTTGCTTTCACCACGGTCATCACGTAGCGCTTTCCCTGGCGGGTTTGGGGAAGGGTGATGTAGTCAATTTGCCATGCCTCCCCATACCTATACTTCAACCATCGTCCACTGTACCACGGAGGCTTCACCCACTTGGCCTGTTTGATTGCAGCACAGGTTTCGCAGCTGTGGATGACCTGTGAGATACTGTCTATGGTCAAGTCTACTCCTCAGCCCCAAGCCCATCTGTTGCGTTGCATCTCTCCCTTGATGACCAGAGGCATCATGAGCCCAACGAGCTAGAAATAATTCTCTTTTATGCTGCTAGTCCAGATCTACCTGTGACACTTTTACCTTGGCAGCTCGGTCCACTTGCTCATTGTTACGATGCTCTTCATTAGCTTGAATTTTGGATACATGTGCATCCGCACGTCGAACTTTCATGGTCAACTTCTTTGCCTGGGCGGTGATGTCCTGCCGAATTTTAGCAGCCCAGATGGGTTTTCTTCTGCGCTGCCAGTTGGTTTTTTCTAGTGATCCAGTCATCCCCACAGAGCATTAGCTACCATCCAGGAGTCGATGTAGAGATAGAGCTTCAGTTAGTTTTCTTGTTCAGCAATGTTTAAAGCCAGTTGGATGGTTTTAAGCTCTGTGACTTGTCTCAATCTACTTTGTCTTTTGGTAGCTTGTGCAACTCGTCATGTGAGGCTCTGTACCACAGCTTTCTATTTCTGATTTGCGCTTACAATTCAGCAGGAACCATCAGTGAAGAGAATGTAACATCTTTCACTCTTTGGCAGTTCATTATATGGGGGTGTTTCTTCAGCACGTGTTACTTGCTCTTTCTCTTCTTCCAAAGATAATCTAAAAGTCCCACTTTCAGGCCAGTTTTTTATAATTTCCAGAATCCCAGGGCGATTCAGGTTTCTCTACATGGGCGCGCTATGTAATGAGGGCAATCCATTTGCTCCATGTAGTGTTGGTGGCGTGGTGGATAGAGGGAACCTGTCTTTTAGACATCCACCCCAGCACCAGTAATTGGGGTGCCAGGAGGAGTTGTGCTTCTCTGCCAGTTACTTCCGAGGCGGCTTGGACTCCTTTATAGGCAGCCAAGATTTCCTTTTCCATTGGGGTGTAGTTGGCTTTGGACATTCTGTAACTTCGGCTCCAGAATTCCAGTGGTCAGCCTCGAGTCTCCCCAGGCACCTTCTGCTAAAGGCTCCAGGACAAACCATGGCTTCCGCTTGTGAAGGTGGTAATAGAATACATCTATATTGCAACCTAGGACAATGCCTTTTAGAGCATCACAGCTGCATACCCACATTAGAGGTGCTTATCTACTCACATTTTCCTCCTCCTTGAAAAGATCCTTTATTGCATATTTTACTAACTGAAGTTCAGAACTATTGAGAAATGTTGAATCCCTTGGCTTGTTAAAATTACTGCAGGGTACAACTAAATATTTATTATACAGCAGCCTATTAGAAACATAATGCTATTTGATAAATTAATTAGTTTCTTGTGTTAACCCCCTTAAATGCCATATAAGCAATCTTTCATTTATTTATTTTTTAAAATGTATATTAATGTTATATAAACTGATAGAATTTTAATTCAGGCCTTTTTTTAAGCCCCTCCAAGGTAACTGCATTTTACAAGGGCTATATGATATCTTCTGGAGATTGTCATCATCTTGAATGGTTTGATCAATTTGTCTTCCTTTGTTGCTTTGTCTTTGAATTGAGCCCTTGAAACTAAGGTGACTACCTGTGCTCAAGTTCACAGTTCATTATAGGAAGGTGTCCCAGTTTTGAGACAAGTTTAGGAGGAAAACGCTTCTACCAAGCGCCTCCCCCACAGGAACAGGCCTCCGGCACCTCCTCCCCCCACCACAACAAACCTTCTTGGGTGAAAGTGAAAAAAAACCTATTTTATTTAACAAACAAAACCAAATGCCCATAAAACATGGGAAAAAGAAAAGGACTTATTAGACCTGACCGAACAGTCTGATACACTTTAGTCTCCTGTTTTCCCTTGGGCGTAGTTCCACCCCCCCACTGGGGGGGTACTGCGGGGCTGGGCGAAGTCCCTCAGGTGGCTTCCTGAAGGATTCTCACCTGCTTCCTCTCGGGTGTTGTCTGATGTCTTGGATGAGAAAGCAAGTCGGGAAAAACAGTCCAAACAGATAAAACCGAAGAAGGAATAGGCCTTCGCCGCTGCTGCCGCTGGAAGCCCCAGAGCGAGAGTGCCAGAGCGAAAAAAAAACTGGACCTCCCCGCTGTCTTTCCTCCCCTGTCCCTTCAAGGCCAGACACCTTGGGGAGGAATTTCAAACAACCCGGGCCAGCAGAGTTTCTCCCAGCTTCTAAAAGTTACAGAACACATTGTCTGAGCAGAAAGCAGATGATATGGAATATAAGACTTTCATAATGTCACCCCAAGACAGAAGGGTTTTATCTTCTGAGTGCTCTCTGCAGATCTGATGTCCTTTCTTTGAAGTTCTTTTCAAATACATTGAAAAGCTTGGTTCATTTTCGAAGGTGATAAGCAGAAGCAAAATTGGCCAATAAAAAAATCCCACCACTTTCATTACTCAGGAGCTGCCTGTTTTAATATAAATCTGTTCGGCCCTACAACATTCTAGAGAATTGACTGAAAATGCTATTCTTGTGAAGAATTGACTTTTCACAAATTGGTGCAACACAGGGTCAGCTGTTTTTCTTCTCTAAACAGCAAACAAAATTCTGCATCATCAGACTTCTTTTGTGATAACAGGATTTCTAGGTCCTGTATCTTACTGAAAAATTGATATAAAATGTGGGAACTGACAGTTAGCCTGACGAGCTCACAGACATCGACCTTGACACAATCAGTTTGTACCCACGAAAATCTTAGCATCAACAGAAGCAAGAAGCAAAAACAACAGAAGGAGGGTGCAGCAGCTGCAAGAGGGAGTCTGTTATCTTGGAGGAACGTGTGCTAGTTATAGGTAACCAATAATATTGTAATGTAGTAAGTTAGGAGCCAATGAACATGTAACCCGAGTGCTAAGAAATTGTATAAAAGAGGCTTTGTAGTAAAAAAGTCAGTTCTTCTTTGTGCTTGGAGCCGTTGGTGTGTGTCTGTATGTATGTTGTGCGCATCTCAACAGCAACAATAAAACATAAGTGAAATGCTAAACTTATTTTGGAGTAATTTACAAGAACAACCTTTGAATTCTTGGCCTGATTGTTCATTTCACTCTTATCCCAGTGGTTCATTTCTGCTACTATTATTTTCAGTCTGTTCTCACTGCTTCCCATGTCAAAGAAAAGACAATTTATTTCAGTGTTAATTAGGTGATTTGTGTCTTTTGAAACATAAGCAGTCTAGTTTCTAAGAGTTTATTACATTATTATTCTTATATCTTGCATTTTTTTTTATTCTTCACTTTGAAGTAAAGAGAACATAGACTTTATACATTTGGTAATTCTGTATTTAGTACCAATGCGCTGGTGTGTTGAGGCACTTTCAGCTCATCAAATGAAGGACCCTTCCTTTGCTATGACAGTAAAACTACAAAGATTTCCAAATGACATTTGCACTTGTGAAAGTACTACACATAAGTTTGAAAATGGGTATTTTGCATGAAACACTTTGCACAAAAATTACTGTTCAGATAGTAGTACTTCATTTGTACTGAATATTTCTAAATATGCCAGGTTTTAAACCCCTCAAGTATTCTTAACACTGATGTGAATTCCATTATCTTTTTGGTTCTTGTCTCTTGAGAGTTAGAGCTGGTAATACATTTTCTTTAAAAAAATCCCCAAAACCCCAAAAATAATTGATGAAAATTATGCTTTCATGTACATGAGTTGCAAAAATGGTAACCCTTAGTACCTTCTCTCAAGCATAAATCATCCATGCCATTTAAGAAAAGAAAAATCACCTATTTTGCATTTCACTATCTTCAGTTTCTTGTCATTCATTGTTACTATTTGCCTCCTTGAATTTAGGATTCTTCTGTTCCCTTTGATGTCTCACTTGTATCCTTTAATCAAATTACCCTTTAATTTTCTTCTTGGTAAATAAAGGCTTCTTTACTCTGTCACTGTAATTCTTCAGTCAAAAAACCCCAACATGTTGTGTTTTTTCTGCAAGCCTTTCCCATCTTTACAGCATTGTTCTTGAAGTGGGGAATGCTACATTTCCTTTGCTTTTCCAGCACAAGTCTCATCAGTATCAGAGGCAAAGTAATTTTGCTTTCTGTCTTCTCCAGATTCCTTTGTTTACCAGGTTAAATACAATACTTCCATGCTGTCCAAGGAATAATATCCAAATTATTATTAGTCAGTATCCAGATCTCTTGAGTTACTGCTTCTGAAGACAGTGATTCCTCCATTCTATCACCTGATCTTTGTGACCATTTGTAGGTACAGCATTTCACTTGGTTGTTCTGGAAGTATTTTCTTGGTTGTATGCGGTTAGTGAAGAGATGTAATACCTCTGCATTAGCACCTTGGTTTCTTCAGACTTATTGTTGCTTAGGCACCATGGGTTTTTTTCTGAAATTATTTTATTTTTCTTCCAAATCTTCAGGAGTTGAATATTCTGATCAAGTACTGTGTTTTGAGATGGTTCATGTGCTGTTGCAGAAAAGGTACAACCATACTAAGATGGTATCCTTGAGCTCTATCATATGTCTCATTTTTAAGCCTTTTTAATGTATATGATGCTACTTAATCAAAACTTTTTGTAAAATCAAGTCACATATTTTGAGATGCTGTAAATAATCTACATCAAAATTGTTTCTTTTTGCCAACCAAGTTTTATAATGTTCTCAAGAAACCATTTTGTGCTAATGCAAGTTGGTTGGCATTAATTGTTGATTGTTAATGGTGACAAGAATTTTTGACTGAGGCATAAAGCAGGGGGTGATGGTGTAAATCTTCTGTGTTGTGCTCTGTGTCTGTATATCAGATTCTTCTTGGAGTACTTTTATTTGTATACACATCCTTTCTGATCTTTCCTAGTTAGCACAATGTGTCATAAAAACAATCATGCTACTCAGGAATGAAGACATTCAGGAAACTTAGCTGTGGTTATAAATACATGGAAAACAAAAGGTTTCTGTTGCAGAAACAAGACCTGGCCTAATAATAGGTAACACCATAATAGAAACAGTCTTATTGTTCCTTTTGACATTCACAAGCTTGCAGACAAGGCGGCTCTGAGATTCTTTGCTATCTGTACGTACTTACTCTTGTGATGGCAATACCACATTACTGTTCGAAGTAAAATATACCTGTGCTCTCTAGAGGATGTAGGACTCTTAAAAACTACTGATGTCATTATTGAATGCAGTGTACTGTTGGCAAGTTCTTGATTTCACTTCAAATAGTTCAGCTGCCTCTAATATGCCATTGTATAAGCTGTAGCATTTTTAGTTTTGTAATTTTGTGCTTTTTAATAACTTGGAAAAATGCTAAAAAGACTGCATTGGCATTGAAGTGGATTATTAGAAAGTCCATAGAAATATAACAAAAACTGAAATGACTGGAAATTGTAAGCTTCAATTTATCCATCACTGAGATCCTTTTATTAAGAGCAATTGAAACAATTGTACTGGGATGCGTGGCAGGGAGAACTTACCCTGAACCCCTGGAAAGGACTCAAAAAGACCGAACCACTCTGGTTTTATCACTGTTCAACTACCAGAATAGTGCATTGATGCTGTGAACATACTTTTGATACTTTATTTCTATTTCAGTTACATGATTTCAGTTTAGTTCAATGTCAACACAATACAAGAGTATGTTTTTTATGGATATGAAGCCATTGGGTGTTGGGTGTGAATTAAATGAGTGACTTGGTAATACACAGGTTTAATTGGAGATTGGCTTTGAATTGTATTTAAAAGAAGGAAGAAAAGGATTTTCTCTCTCTCTTACATAGCTTAAACCCTTTTCCTTGGTTGCATGACAGGGTAGCAGGTATATTTGTCTACATAACCAAACTCCAAATGACTGTTACATTTCAGTATTGTTCAGAAGCTTTTATACAGTATTTTAGAAGTAATGTGAAACTTTTCAAAAAAGTTACTCTTTATATATTGTGTGGTAGTTATGTTTTCTCTTTCACCACATTTTTTCACTAGGATTTCTTCTTAAAAAGATAACAAATATGACATTGTCAATAGTTCAATTTATTCTGTGCACACAAAAGCAGGACTGTCTGGGAGTGTCTATTCAATGTCCCAGTAAGCTCAGAAACCTTGGACCAGTCTCTTTTATGACAGTGAGATCAGGGCTGCTGCTGAAGTTGTTGAGTGAGTTTAGGCTATAATAATGTCTCCACTGTTATTTACCAGTAGAGTTCCAGAAGCAAATTGTATGAGGTATTTGGTAAGGCTATATGTTTGGTGGGTTACTGGATTTAAGGAAAGGGAAAGGGAGAAGCACTTACTAAATGAAATGTCCAGACCCTTGTCTGTGGGAATCAGTTGTCTCTCACCTATTTGTATATTCATAACTTGTATCTCTAGGATCATCATTTTTCTCAGCTGTCACTTCACAGCAACAAAGTAGCAGCAGCCTGAGACATGGCATTTATAACTACTGGAGCAGCAAAACAAAACAGGGAATCATTCCCAATTGTACCAGGCTTTTTTTGTCTTCATGAAGGTAGAGAGGGATATTCAGTGTCTTACATATTTTTCCAAGATTAAAGTATGTGGATGTTTCTGTATACTTTCAGCTATGATTTTGAACGCAACTCCCTTGCTTTGTTGTTTTCAAACCTGCAGCACTGTATTATCTTTTGAATACAAAGGTGCTCCACACTGTTTGGTTATGCAACTGCTTTCATGACCTGTATGGCTGCTAGTCAGGCTTGATTGACAATATTTCCTCTTAGACATGCTAGACAGGGGGATTCACAGGAGGCACTCTTAAAATTTAAAGGACCTTCTGACACCAGCCTGAAGCACTTTAAAAAGAAAAAATGGTCCCCATAGCATTAATACTGTTCATGAGAGGGGAGGTAAAACTGAAACAGTATTTTGAAATGTGAACTTCTAAAGTAGTTTCAAGTGACTGACACCTGTATGCCCAAATAAATTTCAAAAGAACTCATTAGATTATATCCCATAAATGCATTTCTGTAGTGGTTTGTTACCCCCTCTTTACTGCTGTAAGACTTGTGTCATGAGGCATCTGTAACTCCTAGTATATAACTGTTCATCTCATAATTAATAAAGTCTGTTCTCCGTTAATAGCACATTAAGCATTTATTTTCAGAACATCCTAGTATATAGAATTACCTCTCCACCACAATAAAATGAAGTAAAAGGAGGCTGTAGATGCTAATTCTTGTGAGGAGTATTTTGGTTTTCTGGTATGCACATGATAATCATTGTAATGTAATTCTTCAGTGGAATAACAGCTTTTTCCTATGTCTTCTCTGAACAAAGCCCAGCCTCTCTTTTCACTCAATGTTATTCCACCAGATTGTGTCATTAGCTTTTGAACTGGCTTTATAAATCAATGTATTTTATAAAGAGAGTGTAATATTTTTATGGCCCCAATAATTCATTTGTATGGTTTCACTTCCATTAAAATCTCTGAATTTTAGCTTGATTTCATCGAAGGTAAAGGTTTTGATTCTGCTACCAAAAAGTATCAATGGACTGCTATGCAGCACCACATACAGATGTTGCTAATTTCAAGGATCAAGTGGGACACAAAGCCTTCATATGTAGTTTGGGACTGCATCTTAAATACAGTACAATGGAAGAATGAGTATATGTGTGTTAACACAGGGTGTTTTTATAGTTAGGAAAGATATCTTGAAAAGACTGTCTTTGAGGGGTTTTTCCCTTCTTTCCTATTCTTGAAATACAGAACTTCTTAGTTAATGAATTATAAAGTGGATGTGTTCTGCAGGGGAATATTTTACTTGAGAGGGCTGATGAGCATTTGGTGGTGTTTGGACTATGAATTAAGCATTTCCCATCAAGTGCACACTTTACCAGAACACCTGATCTCCTGAGTGCTGGCGAGGAACCCCTGGTTAGCTGACTTCAGATTCATTAGTGCTTCTCTTCTTTAAAGGGTTTTAAAAACCCAAACCATAAAATGTAAGTGTTGTTAAATTTAAAAATAAATAAATAAATAAATAAATCCTTGTCACCCCCATTGATGGGATATTAATTTTTGTTAGGCTTTGCTAATCTTTGATTTTTGTCATATAGAACCAGTAAATGATGATAACACTTATCATGTCTAGTAGAGATTAGACTGTCAGTTTCTGCTGAAGTGAACTATTGACAGTTTAAATAGACGGAGACAAGCAATGATTTATTTGTGAGCTTCCAGACAGGGGAAGACTTCTTGAGAGGAAACCAAGGCAAAGTTGGTAAGGCATATTATGTAACATAAGGAAGTGAAAAGTGCTTCATTGCTTCAGAAGAGGCTGTGTCCTAGGCTTTAATCCTGTAACAGGAGGAGAAGCAATGAGACAGGAAATTAATTATAAAAAATAGCACCCAGAATAATTAGGCACTTGGCTTTCACATCTATGCATGTTGATTTGCCTTACTAAACAACCTTTAGAGTCCAGGATTTTCATCTTTCTTGTTGATTATCCATTTCTTGGAAAGTGTCACTTCTGTGAATTAGCTTACTGTCCCAGTTCCTTGAACTGAAAGGTGCAGAAGATGGTTGCAAACCAGCTGAATCAGTAGTATGTATCTGTGGATGGGAGGTACCCCGCTGGTATGTTGTGAGCTTGTGCTGTAATGGCTTCTCACTAACCCCTGAAAAGGTTTAAAGATGAAGGTCTGATCTTCGCTTAATTCAGGTGGGCCCACTCATTTTATCCTAAATGATCAAAAGCTACTTTGTTTTCCATAGGATGTTACCTTAGATTGAGTTGCTTGAGTACAGAGGGGTTTTTATTTGTTTTTATTTCCTTCAGTGAGCACAAGGTCACAGGGATTTAAGTAGCTTCCAGCTATGTTATGTAGTTCTAACTTGTGTGATATTTTTTTTAAAGCATTTGCTTTTGTGGGTTTTTTTTTATTGTTGTTTTTTGTGGGGATATATGGGGTTTTTTGTTTGGGTTTTTTTTTTTTCTTTGGTTTTTTGTGCTTGTTTTTGGTTGGGTTGTGGGGGTTTTGGGGGTTTTTTTTGTGATAAATCAGATTAGAAACACATGCAATTTTCAAAATAAGTAGGAAGAAAAATGTCTCTGTTCTCAGGCCCTCTAGAGAAGAATGAAAAAGCCTTCTGAATTCCCTACAAGTAGACAGAATTTAAATAGGGAAAGTCCTTTAACTGAAAAGCATTAACTTCCCTGGAGGAATAACTCAACATTAAAATGAGCAACAGACAAGATTATTCATTCTATAATTCACAGTCAAATAATCTAAGTCACATTTGCTCTTCCACCATCCTGACACCTTTTGTTTTTTTTAAGGAAGGGAAAACGGTTTAGGCTCTGTAAGTGCTGTGGTAGCCACATTACGGAGACTTGTATAGCTGGGTTAAGAAGTTTCCTCACTGTCCTAAGGTGTTTGTTTTTTTTTAATTCAGAACTGTCACTACTGAGGGAACATGATTAGCTTTATCATTGAAGGGGATGTACTACAGAACAAAATCTTCTAGCTTGTTGTTTACCATTAAACACTGTCAAAGTCTCAAGAATCTGGATATAATTGTCTTACAGCTGTATCTAAATGTCAGGTTAATGCGTCAAAAATTTTATGAGTGACATCTGGAAAGAGTTTATCAAAGAAATAAAAGGCTAAAGGCTAGAGTCTAGTTCTGTATACTGGGCATGTTTGTTTGTTTTATTTTTAAAGCTTTTGATAAACTGCTGCAGTAGGATAGAGTTGGTTTCTATCAAATTTTACAGTAACTTCAGCCTGGGAAAACTGTCAGAAATTTTTTTTCTTTTTAATGGTGATAATGTGATTGGTGCACTATTACTGATATCTGACAAAGTTTCTTACAGACACCTACTTCATCTGCTCATAAACATTGTCTTAGAAGTTTAATAAGTCAGGGACCTTTTAGAGCAAACAGTACAGTACTGAAATCTTGAGAGCATCATTAAATTCAAAAGTAAAAATATTTTGTCTTGGCTTTTTAAAGCTTCATGAAACCACAAAATAAAAATTCTTCATAAGCAGCACAGTGAATAAGACAATGCTGCACATTACAATAATTCTGGTAAACCAGAAGGATTTTTAAATCTGCACAGTTCCAGGCTACATTTTTGTACACCCAGATAATTTATTCCCCTTTTTTTAGCTTTGAGTAGTGTTTGTTCAAAATTAGGTAAGTGTAGTAGATAAAATTATTTTCCAAGATAGAGTTTATATGTTAGAGACTTGGTATGTAACCAGTTCTGAGTTTAGACTGGAAAAAAGCTTTCATCTACAAAATGGGAGCATTCTGGCTTGATTCTTCAGGAAGGCTGATGTTAGTAATTTGTTTTGCATCATCTTTTTTTGGTGTCAAAATAATCACAGTTATCTTTTCAGAATTAGGTGTCATAGTAAGTGAGGAGGAGAACCTAGAATTACTGGTTGGTGTTTATTGTAGAGATTAGGAGAGACAGAAAGGTGTTTACTCGTTAGAAGAGTATGATGGTTCACTGAGCTCCATCTCATAGGGATTCCATCGCACTTGGATAAAGCCATGGTTTTATTCATGTATAGTCACTGTAAACAGCTATACAGCTCTAGATTTTATTATCACCTGATGGTGTGCACATGTTCCTCTGAGAGATAAACTGAATACACAGCTACAGTAAAAAGCAAGATTTTAAAGTGGCTTTGTACTTTCTCAGATGCAATAGTACTATCCTTGAAGCTTGCACTGGAATCTTGGTAGAATTGTTTGTATGTATCTGTGACATGTGTAAGGTTACATGTGGTTTTCTTATGATAGGGGAGGTAGATCTTAAATAATGTATCTTTTGGGGACAGTGCACTGGTAAGAAAATGAGAGGCTTATTTCAGTAAGCTTTATTTTGCTGTTTTCTGTGCCTGTAATTAGAAACAACATATTTTCATTAGCTCTTCTTTTTTCCATCATAAAAATGCATACTGAAGTCTTAAAGTAACTTAACTAGAATTTTTCTTCATTAATTTGTTAAAAGAAGAGCTCTAAAGGTCTTTTTTTCCCTGATAATTTAGTGCAGAATTGCAGACTTTTTTCCTTGAACTCTTCTGACTAATGAAATCGTTAGATTTTTTTCCCTCTTATTTGCAATTTTCTTCGTGCATGAATCTTAGAATATAAATGATAAATAACTTTGTTATATCATAGAAACTAGCTTAAGAGCTCTTGTTACGGAAGCCAAGTACGTGTAGTATTCCCAAATTTCATGAAAATGGATAAGCAGGCCTGAGCCCAGACTAACTCTCCTTTGTCTGTAAGATGCTTCTTTTCCTCTTTCATTATAGTATCTACTACCAGAGCACCTGCCTGGAACTATTAAAAAGGAATTTCCACTCCGCATTGCACTTGAATGTAGGCAACGTTTTTACCTGTTATCTTCATTCTGTTCACCTATGTTTCTTCTCGTATTTTTTGATATTTTTGTTTGAGCTTGAATATGATACTTACTTGCAGGAAAGATCTTACTGTTGCTTTCTAATCTAGCATTCATGACCTCAGTCATCATTATCAGAAACTGACCTGTGATAAGAGAGGAGTTTGGCCTAAACACACTGTCAAAATACTTGCATAAGAAAATAATTAAATGAGAAGATAAAATACACCCATTTAACGCTGTTATACTTTTTGTATAATGAGCTTGCTGGTTTTAATTGTGCCATGAAAATGAATTTATTTCTAAATTCTAATTGTTCCATTCTGCTAACAATGAGATGGTAATGTAGGAAGAAGGAGTTTCATTTTCCAGCTGAATTTGTGTTCAGAGTTTTATTTGCATAAAATCTTGTAGAATACAATGAACTTCTTTTTTTTGTTTGTTTGAATGAGATCTTGTATTGGTTTGAAAACAAACCAGTGGGAGATCACAAGTCAAGATAACAATTTAATAGGAAAAATTAAAAATAAGGGAAATAATACAAAGAAAAACACTGACAATGTCAGATACAACCTGACACCCAGTTAGGGTGGTGGTAGCCGTCCAGGTTAAGTAGTTCAGTTGAAGTGATGATCCTGTGGAAGGTCTGGTCTCCCGCTGAAGATCCAGCAGTAGCTCTTGTCCTTTGGAAATCCAGTAGACACGGCTAATTTAGGCAATTCCAAGGCAAGGTTCTATCCAGGTGGGAATGCTTGGCTCCTCCCTCCTGGGCGGAGCATCTCACAATAGGATGAGATAAGCCCATGAGTCATGCAGTGCTTTCTTGATGGCCCATCGTCTGTTATCAGGGGTGGGTCATTAGCAGGGGGTAACAGCTAACGGCCCACAGCTGGTGGTAATAGAATACTTAAATACATCTATATTGTAACGTAGGACAGATCTGTGGTGTTAGGTAAGACAAAGGATGAAAGGAATATCTTAGTATTTCTGAAGTTATTGGTAAAATCTCATGAGAAATCCTGACCTCATTTACAAGAGTGCAGTAGTATTGGCTAATTGACCTGAAGCACTTGAAATAATTGTCTTAAACATCTCATGCAGAGGCTGGATTCTCCAGCTGAACTATCTGGGCACTGAAGTAATAATGTTACAGCTGATAATATACAAATGTCTAAAAATAAAGTCATTTGCAGCCTCAAGAACTAGAATAGTCCTAGAATTTTTAGGACATGAGATTGATCTGCTGGGGTAGCTGGGTATCCAAGTTCTTGAAAACATAATATAGAATTCTCAGGAAATGGGCAACTATAGATTTCAGCATTTTAGTGTAGCCTGCTCTTCCAATTTGCTGCACAGCACAGTGGAAGTGGATTAACCTCAATCTTTTCTTCAGCAGGGAGAACAATTCGCTCTTTGATAACAGATGGTATGAATATTTCAGTTTATGATGCAAGTTCTAAGCGATTGTATAATACTGTAATCCCTTTTCCAGCTTAGGAGATGGAGTAGTATACAACAACCCAGTAGGTAATCAAAAAACTGGCATTTGGGATTGCTGAAGACTAATGAAGCTTAAAATGTTTGCATTTGACTTGTTGATGGGAAATACTAAAATGGAAATACTAATGGCCAGAGGGCTTTACTGGAAAATTGGCCTACTGTTTTCTAAAAAGGTATGAGACTCCTAATTTAATGTGTCACTTAAAAGAGCATTTGACTCCACTAATCTGCACTGGGAATTCATAGAATAGGGAGACTAAAGGTAGTTAGAAGTGTGTGGGTGTACTACAAGTTGTCTGTTTTGATATGGAATTCCTGGACCACATCTGACAAAAAAATTATTTCTGAACACCTACGTAGGAATTTCAGAATGTTGCTTTTACCTCCATTTCCTTTGTTTCTTCATTGTTTTTAATAAGAATTAATTTCTTGTTATCTGGGTCTTGTTCCTGTAAAGGTGGCCTTTTCTTTGTGTGCTTGTTTCTCTGTAATTTGAGTGAGTTTGAATTAGTCATGTAAATGAGGGGCTGCTGGACCAGTAAAACGATGATTAAATGTTTTCTGATGGGAGACACACCGGTGTGATGAAAGTTCAAGAGGAACTTTCAGCAAGTTCTTCAGCAAGAAAAGAAAGTGTTGGGAGTGCTGGTCAACAGCAGCTGAACATTAACCAGCAGTGTGCCCAGGTGGCAAATGACATCCTGGCCTGTATCAGCAATGGAGTGGCCAGCAGGACTAGGGCAGTCCCTAGTGCTCAGCACTGGTCAGGCCACACCTCAAATCCTGTGTCTGGTTTTACGCCCCTCACTGCAAGAAAGACATGGAGGTGCTGAAGCTTGTGCAGGGAAGGGCAACAGAACTGGTTAAGGCTCTGGAGCACAAACCAAAGAGGGAGGACTGTGTGAGGAGTGGCTGTGGAGCTGGGGATGTTTGGCCTGTAGAAAAGGAGGCTCAGAGGGAGCCCTAACTACAGCTTCCTGAAAGGAGGTTGTAGCTAGATAGGAGTCAGTATCTTCTCCCAAGTAACAAGCAGTAGAACAAGAAGAAATGGCCTCAGGTTGCTCCAGGGGAGGTTTAGATTGGATATGATGTAAGATTTCTTCACTGAAAGGGTTGTTAAGCATTGGAACAGACTGCCCAGGGAAGTGGTTGAATCAATCTCTCTGGAGGTATTTAAATGACCTGTAGATGTGGCACGTAGGGACACAGTTTAGTGGTGAACTTTGCTGTGCAGGGTTACCAGTTGGACTTGATGATCTTAGAGGTCTTCTCCCACCTAAATAATTCTATGATTATTTCCTCAGCACTGGAGAAGTCTGCACAGCTGAATGACGATCAGAGAGACCCAGAAAGCTAAAGTGATATTTTGGGAAAGGAAATGAATTCAGTAATTTTATTGTACATGAAGTGTTTTATAATTTCATTCCAGAAGCTTGAAAACAATGCATCTTTTCTGATTTTCTTTTGATGTGCACATATGAATGTTTGGGATGTCCCAGATGATAAGTTAGTGAAGATGTAGCTTTGTGTGTTTGTTTTATTTTCCAGCAGAATTCAGAAATCAAGAAAAAGATTTATCTCCTGATAACCCAGCGTAAGCATAATACAGTCACTTTAAAATAGTTGAGACTGAAGACATCAAAGCATATATGAGACATTTTCTAAAATATTCTCCTGTATTGTAGTCTCAGCATTCTCTGCCTATGCAAAAATAGTTGCCTAGACTACTGTCTGGACAAGGGGAATGTATAGACACTTACAGAGAGTCATTCCTGCCTTCATTTGGAACGGAACAATATGCCATCTGGGGATGTGGAGCCTGCTAGCTTCGGCTACACTTGATTTATTAGGTAATTAAACGTAGATGAAACACAATCTCATACATGATTTTAATTTACTTTAGCTCAACAAAAAAGTCTTGATCAACTTTGCGTGTCTAGTCTTTAATTTCAGGGTAATTTTTATTAGTGCTTGTCTGAGAGCTTGGCTCAAATACTCGGACAAACCATAAATACAGTATAGTAAGACAGAACTTATAAAATACAGGTGTCTGATTTCAAGCATCTACATGTAGGTACAAAAGTAGCATTGACCTGATTTGCAGAATTAGAGCACTGCTGGTTGTACCAACAAAAATAGAGCATGCTGACACTTTCTCAGAAACTGGTTTAAGCATATGATCTCCAAACTCTTAATCTGAGGTATGTGGTGATAGGGGATTGCTTTTCATTTTTCATTTCCGCTGTTATTGCCCAGCTTGATAATGTTTGTTATTCTAATCTATGGAGGAAGACATGTTTGTTCCACTTTTAGTCTTGCTCTGCCTCTATGCTATGAGGCTTACAGAATTATTTTGTCTTGTGAACTTCATAGCTAACTGAGTTTTGCAGGAAAAAGGAAAGATTGCTAGTAGTGTTAAAGTTTTAAAAAAGAGCCATCAAGATGAGCTTGTGCTTCACCATTCAGCACTAAGCTTTCCTTTCTAATCATAAATCTATGCCTTCTTGCTTGTTTTGTCATTGATCAAAACTGTGCTGTTTGGAGCAGAGCTCATTCTCTGAATCATCTGTGTACATGAAGTGTGTGGGACTGAGGCATATGCAGGTGTCTAGCTGGATTGAATTAAAATTGCCTTGTCTAGAACCTAATTAGGAATTTTATGTCAGTCGTGCGGCCTTTATGTTCCCACCCATCTTCATGCAGCACATGGCCCACCCCTGCATGCTCTGTGTGCTTAGGAAGAAGGCTGCTGCTCCCAGGTGGCTTTCCTCTGCACTGAGGAAGTGCTCTGCTGATGGACTACAAGCAGAGAAGGCTATTTGCACTATTTAAGCTTTAAGTAGAGTAAGTGGGCAATGGAACGTAAGTCTACTCCCTCATGATTGGAAGCTGTGTTGGTAATCATTCAATAAAAACAAAGCCAGTATTCTTGAAAATGCTTTTAGTCAATTTAAAGACCTTGTTTTCATGATGAAGTGTTGCTCATTTGTAAGCACTTTCAGATACAAAGGCATACTTTGCAGGTGAATATATGAAAGCAAAAGTCATCAAATAACTTTGTGTAAAGTAGATCTTTTATTTAGAAAACTGTAACAGAGGTTCATACATGTTACTGAGGAATAGGTTGTCCACTGGGAAGCCTCTAAGTGCAAGGAAACATCTAAGTGCAAGAAAGAAATATGATGCACTTCTGAGGGAATACAAGTTTGTGCTGTCATCTCTCCTAGACCTATTATTGACTGAGAGTTACAGCGTGTGCATTTTAGATAGCAGACCTGGTTGGCATTTCTAACCTGTTAGTTGTGAGCTATTGAACATAAGTCTCATAGCAAGGGAAAAGAAAGAGCATTAAAACAAGCCCAAAGCTTTGATCAGCGTTGTGATTTTTAATAATTTGTATTCAGTTGGAAGTTTTTATTGGCAAAATTGGATTTTGCAGCTCGTTATTGCCTTAGGGAAAAATGCAGGTGTTCCCTGATCTTGATACCAGTTTTCTCGCAGTGACACAGACTTGCTTTCAGAAACTGTATATAAATGTGGTATGTAAAGTAAAACATGTATTATATTTGAAGCAAATAATGGCTGTCTTTATTGCTTCTCTGCATTTAAGAGAGACAAGTATTCTGAAGAATAGCTCTATGTGTAATGTTGCAAGCAGCATTATATATTCAGAAAACTGTATGTTTTTAAATGAACCTTTTAAAAAAATGCTGTTGCTATATAAATATCTAGAAAGAGAAGACACATAACACTTGAAAACAAAATGTGAGCCATCACCCTAGGTTTTCTATTTATAGAAGTTCCTTAATGGTTGAATCTTTATCATTCTGGTAGTAAACCAAGATGCTGAACTGTCACCATACCCTGTTTGGAATGGTCCAGGATCACTGTGGTGGATGCAAATGATGTGTCTTGTGCATCAGTCTTTTGGATTCACAGGGGCGGCATGTTAATTGTGTGAATGGCTATATCCTCTCTGTTAATACCAGATACAGAATTGAGGGCTCTTGAAGTGTACATCTCAGGAGCTTTGGTCCACAAGAAGAGTTATTAGAGCATTTCTAAAGGGAATATGTTGAGAACTGGCAGTGGGAATTACAGATTGATCAAAGAAGCCCAGTAATTCATCCTATTAGACATATCCTGTTGTTGACAGGGCAAAAAAGACTACTTCTGCTGTGCAGCAGCAAGTTCACTTGCAGATATCCAGTCTGACAACATTCTAAAATTATGAAGGAGAATTTAAATTAAAATGAAGGTCAGCTGTATATATTTAAGCTTTAAAAAAAATAAGGACAAAAAAATTGAATAGGCCATGCAAAGATAGGATTACTGGCATGGTGGAGAATAAAAAGAAGGGAAAGAAATGGAGAGGTGAATTTTAAACCCAATCAAAATAAATTGAATTTGTGTCCTTCAAAAGCAAAACATTGTCAGAAAAATTACCCTTACAATAACCAAGCATGTCCTTAATTATATCAAGGACTTAACCTCTGACAGAACAGGGTAACAAAGCACCTCTCTGATCAATACAACTGTATCTTGTTGTCTCTCCTTCAGTGGTACAGGAAAATTAAATAAACCTTTTTGCAATGGCATTCTTTCCTTTAGAAATTGTATTTTAGAATTCTAAAGCATATTTTATATTTGCTTCAGGCAACACAACTTGAGAAACAAACTCTCACCATTTACCTGGTTTCAAAGGCCAAGTATTCATCTTGGAAGAGTAATGATTCTGAAGAATGGCTTATATCTTTTATCTATGTCCAGAAGCATCCTGGACATCAGTGAAAAATGTTTTTGCTTTGAACGGTATTGCCTAATGCTTTTTGTCTGTGGGAGAAAAGTTAACAAAAAAATAAGTAAATACAATGTGGAAAGATGCAAAGCTGTTTAAAACAACAGAACCCCTTCCCCACAAAACAACAAAAAATAGAAAACTCAAATTTCTAAAAATCTGGGCCAGGATGAAGTATGGTGATTTACATGTGCCTTGTGTTCAGTGATACAGTGTTTGAAACATAGGAACCGATTTTAAAAGATGGGGTATGCAGTTAAAAAAACCCCAAAACATTGCCTCCATGATAATGTAAAACAAAACCAGAAGCAGTACAGTGTTTGGAACTTCTGTAGTTTACATTTGACATCCCTGCAAATTCTGAAAACAATCTAGGTGCTTTTCAGAATTGAGGGTAATATGCTTGTTCCCACTGAAAGTGAACAAGGTATATGTCTGCTGACTAGTAAAGATACTATTTCTGGCTTGAGAGAGTTTGGTATCAGTAATGCTAAAACACTTCATCATAAAAAATGGATTTTAAATTGCTGTATACAGCAAAGTCATCTTATCTAACACAGAACTGTTCTGTTTTATCAAACAATGGTAATGTTCCTCTGGTTTGAAGGAAAAATATACTCAATTTTATTCTCATAATGCTTTTTGTCATTCTGGTAGGTCTTACTTTTGAATACTGTTTGACTGAGAAATTCTTTCCTATGTTTGAGACATACTTCTATTTCTTCTCTGAGTAAAAATGCTAGATGAGATGTTAGGAAAAAAATGTAAATAGCAAAACTGATTTATGAGCCTGTTTATCATCTGGCATGACTTTAACCTTTTGTTTTGTGTAACAATGTTAGAAGATCATTCTTTAATTGTTATGTCACAAAACCCCATATAACATCAAGTACTGCCAGATCTCTCAAGTGTTCCGGGGCAAGTTCTCCCATTGTATTTTTTTAACCTTTTTCAGAATATTTGGAAGGCTTATTTTATACATAAGGATGCGTATGTTAAGATTAACAAACAACACTTGGTCAAGGATGTAAAAAAGGGGGGAAAAAAAAGATAAAATCTAGGCCAGGAGGTTTTGGAGATTTGCTCTCTCTTAAAGAGCTTCTAAGGGAAAAAGGCAGGGTCTCAGCAAAGTGAAAATTTTGTTCGTGTTTTGCCTGTTCACAGTGCTGTTGTTTTGTTTGTAGTTCAGATTCATGTGACTGTTGCAGGAGTGTGTTTGGATGAAGGATTTGAAATGTTGTGATCTTCAGTGATTTCACTTTTATAAACGTGTCTCTTTGAAGACATTCATTGCATTAATTTACCAGGACTGCCTATTTTTAGAGGTGAGCACCTGTCTCTGCACCCCAGGAATCATCTTGTCCCTTTTGGAGACAGCAGGGTATGGAGATGTTAAACTGGCTTGCTGTTTGGGGGCAGTGAAGCTGGCAGAGTGCTGGTGCTTCACAGTCCATTTCAAGGCATGCTCTGTTTGCAGCAACAGTCTTGCCCCGATGGACCAGGTTTGCTCAGTTCTGTACATTCACATCCTTTTGTCTTTCTTGGTATGCTTCTCTCATTTGTGCTGAAGAACTCTCCTTACCTGCACTTAGCACTAAAAAGGAGCAGTAATTTACTTCATCTACAAGCAGAAAGAAAGGCACTGTAGAATAGTTTCATTTTCATAATTTTCTTCACTCAGAGAAGAAAGAGAAGTACTTTTCAGTCTGGTCATAATGCAAATCAGTAAGTACAAATGGTCCCCAGATTCAGGAAATAAATACCTGCTTTTCATCAGTCTCTGTGTGCAGGCCCAGGACTGGTTCAAAACTCAAAGTCTGTAGGATACATGCTTCTGTAATAGCATCCTCCTGATTCACAGCAAGCCCAAATCACTGCTGCTAGAAGTTATTCCTGTAGTGACGCAATGTCTCTTCACAGGTTTCTCTCATTCCCAGAATGAGTTTTGAAGCTGAGATACTGTCATTTTTGGTATCATGTTATCCCTTTTAATTATTAGTAGCAGGCCTTCTAAAGTCACAGATTGAGATGATTTCTTCTTTCAGTCCCTGGACTGCTCAGAATCACAAGACAGCACTGATCAGCTCTGTTGAGATTCACATGTGAAAAGTCTCAGTTTTCCAGCTGTCTCTGCTTGCATGCATGTTATATTATTGTTACACGAGAACCTGCTTTAGGTTCAGATTTGGTTGTGAAGGTCCAGGATCTTGTCTGACATCTCAGTATTACCAGTTTGAGATTCTTGAGATATATTTCAGAGCCATGTTCAAAATTGCTACTTAATTCATTTTAAATTGAAAGTGTCCTTCTCAGCTGAGGTAATTTCTGCCACAGAACAAGTCAGCTGCAGGTTTTTATGGCTGATTTTTCCTATGTGATAATGTTTCGTAGCAACAAAGTGATGCTGAGCCTTTGCTGAGAGTTGGTCTTGCTCCAAATGGTCTTAAAATTCTAATTGAATCTGTAAATAGAGCTTTTTTTTTTTTTTTTGCTTTCAGCCTTGCTATTTGTAGGGAGATGAGAAGTTGTACTCGCAACATGTTATCAAAGCTGTTACAATACTGGGATTAAACTGTTGGTTTTCTATTCTGACTGTGCTTCCAAAGGCCAAACTACCAAATCTCAGAAAAAAATCCTAAATGAGTAAGTACAGATATTTGTTGATGTATTATCATATCTGGTGGTATTCCTTTCTCCTCATGTATCAGAATTCAATTGACAACCTCTTCTGTTTCAAACGTGAATTTTTTGGTATGTCACAGATGCCCACTGAATTTGTCAAGCCGCAAGCACTGGATTATGCTGATATTTTTGGAGAACAGTACTGCAGTGATGGAACTAGGCATATTCCAGTGTATACAAATTGCTGCTTTCCAGTCTTTATGTTGGGTTTCACTTTCTGACTCACATTCTCAGCTGACAGAAGGACTTTAGCGAATCACTGACTACCACTCTGAAGAACGCAATCTGTTCTTCCTCTCTTCTGAAGAATACACCCTTCCAAGGGCTTTGCATTCCTTAAGGACATAAGCAGTTCTAGAAGCATTTCTTAGGCTGCTTTTGTGTGAGTGCATGAATTTGGGAGGTGCGTTACTGCTGCAAAACTTGATTACTTGCATATGACACAAAGAGCTCAACATTAACTGCAGTATTTTGTCTCAAAAGTGAATTTGGCTCACAGTTAAAGATTCTCTTACTATCAGCTTGAACAGGCCAATTATGTTCCCAAGAAGTTGAAACAGGTTAGCAGCTAAGGCTAAACTGTGGGCTGTGCTCTTTTGCAGGGATCTGCTGTGGCCATAAAGGCTGATGTGAGAATTGTATGGCTAGCTTTCAGCAGCTTTGATGAAGAGCTCTTTTTATAGCAAGGGCAGGTACTAGTGTTCCAAAACAGAGAAAATGGCGTGTAAATTTGTGAATACCCATCCAGAGAAAAGAAAGATAAAGAGGGCTTGAAGAGGATGTATCGGTCTTTTTTTTTTTTTTTTAAGATACAATTTTAATGAAATCTTTTTAGGAGTTGGCAGCATATCCAAACACCTGCTGCAATGTTTAATTAAAATACTCCAGCTGAATGGAAAGCTTTCCTCCTGACCTTTATTGAAAAGCAAAGGATTATTTGACTTTACATAGTTCTGACAAAAAACCACTTAATTTTTACGGGAAAAAATGCAGGTGATGGGTTTCCAATATGAAAAATAGTCAGTTGTGATTTTCCCTTACACAATTGTTTCAGGTTAGCTAGTTTTATTGGACCCTTTCAATTAATTTGTTTTGATTAAAGTTACACAGGAATAGAGACAACAATTAATCCTCATCTTAGAGTGTGATATATTGCAATACCATTTGGTTTTTCTCTCATGAGTCATGGCTGTGACTTTTTTTTTTATTATTTAACATTACATGATTCACCTTTTGGTCCAGATTAAGAAATGTGCCCTGTCCTACAGAATTTACTTGCAACTTTAAACAGAAGTAGAGTAAAGCAAACTACTTCAAAAAGGGTGAATGCAACAGAGTAGGAAGAAAGCTGTGCATAACACTAAAATCTTGAATCATTCAATGAAGATGCATTGGCAGCATGATGAAACACTATGTTTTGTTTAAAATATGTTTATTCAGTTTTGGTTCTTTATTTATTTTGGTGTTGTGAGGCAAAGAGATTTTTCAGTAAGATGAATGTTCTTGTGAATCAGCTTTGGAGACATCATAAGACTGTTGCATGTAAGGCTAGGGAGCTGTGAGAGAAATAAGCAAATAGATGTAAATGCAATGCTGTACATCTAGTTGGAGTACTTGTTATTCACAGATAAAATTAAAAGCTAAAGTGTATATCATCTTGAAGAATGACTGGCTGAGACTTTGTTCTTAAAACTAAACACCAGTTACCTTTTTTGTTTCTTGCTGTCAAGGCAACAGACAAGAACATCAATTTCAATGTTTAACATAGTTTAAATTCTAGTGTAGATGCCACATCACCTTTTCCATCACCAGTTCATAAACTGGAGAAAAAAGAGTCAGATAAGTTTAATTGTTTTTCAATCTCCAGAACTGCCCCACAGTTTAGGGAAACCATCTGTAAGTCTTGTTGAAGTACAGTGGATTTGCTTTCATATGTGTACATTTGGTATCTTTGCTGAGTCTGTCCAAAACTCTGTTGGAAGGTTTATTTCTTGGACTTTGGCTTGGACTAGGACAAATGAGGTTTGGTTGAGCAGAGTTCTCAAAATCTGTGATGCCTGCAGTAGGTGACAATTTCTGTTTATCCCTGAACTAACAGTAGTTTTTAAACCCTGGCAGAAATATTGTTTCCTATCTCCTTACTAGGGTCACCTTACACAGGTCATCCAGTCAGTTAACCAAGGAGGAACTTCTGAGCCCTGGCAAACGTTACTCCTTACAATGCATAAATACAGTGACATGTACCATAATTTCCTTGTATCTTTTTTCACAGAGAAAAATGTATGACTTAAATGTGGAAAGAAGTATAAATTTTGCAGATTAATAGAAAATGGCAACTTCCCCCCCCTTCCTTGATGCGGAACATTAGGACATTTTGACAGTAAACTATACTTGTCAGTATGGAAGCCAATATGTAATGTTAGCAATCAGCTAAGAGGCACTTCATATGGCTTGTATTAATCATACTGTCAATTTTAATTCCATGGGCATCCTTCTTTCCACTTTTCACTTAGAATTTATTTCAGAGCATGATCAAAGATCTGCTGTTCATTACATTCAGCATTAGTTAATTTGGCTTTTGGCAACTCTCATCCCAGTTACTATTAAATGCTGGCCATAAATTGAGATAAGCGTTGTGCCAAAACATTTCAGGATTATCAAATGGTAACATAGAGATGGGTGCATTATCATGCTAGTTTGAAGACTGTTGGGTTACTGCAAAATTAACCATTAGCAGATACTTAAAACCTCCAAGACAAATTTACAGCTACAGTGCTTTTTTTCATGTCTTCTGAATTGACTACAGGATTGAACAAATGTGAGAAAACTCATGTTCTTTCTGAAACACTTGTTTGTGTATGGGGTAGTTTTATAGAAACTTTTATACAGACAGTTTTGCAAGTGTGCTGTATCGTAAAATATTTTGGGTCACAGAATATTCTGTGTTTATACAAGATTATTAGGGCAACTGTTTTTTTCCCAAGCTGCAGTCAGTTAGGAGTCTGTGTACAAGGCTGATACCAGAAGATCTTTTATTTAGAATTTTTTCTTTCAGCAGATGTTTCTAGAACCTGCTGAATCCTTAATTTGTAATGATAGGTACAAAAATGGCAGTTTCCCTGGAGAGAGGGGAAAATGCTGCTTGGGTATGTAAGTAAAACACTCTCTCTACTAGCACTCGGCCATCTTTTTTTCATACTTCAGTCTTGAAGAAGTAATCTGAAAGTAGGCTTAAAATTCCAGTGTAAAAGATCTATAAAAAGCCTTGAACAGATAGGTAAATAGTGAGACGTAATGAACTAGTGGCTTTTTTTCAGTGTCAAGTAAGTTGGTGACAGAACTTCTATAGATTTTGGGCTGCCTCGCATCTTAGTTGTTATTGTTGGAGAAAATTACACAGAACAGTTGGGCTTCTAAATATTTTCAAAAAGTCTAATAAAACCAGATAATGCTTCAGTTCATTACTGACTGAACATGATATGTAACAGCTATGGTTTAAACATTAGTAAAAGTAAATTATAAATAATTAGAAAATTTGTTTTTGAAGAAATAATGAACTACTAGAAAGCATAATGTGCCATAAGACAGAAAAATAGTCACAGCTATGTAACTGATCAGATTACTTGTGCTTTTGAGTTTATTAGTATGTCTTTTGATACAATATTTATTTATTTAATTGACTTCCCCTGATGATTTATGTTTAAATTTGTATCTGGTTTAAATACTTCCTAGGACTTTCCAAGAGCAGGACTAAGTTTCAGAAATAGGACTGGCTTGCTATGCTTGCTTTCCAACCAGTCTTGTAGAGATCTTTTTGAAAACAGAAGGAGAGTACAAAAATATGTAAGGCCAGAAGAGACCAGTTTCCTCACTAGGAGATGATATTTGCAGTATTTTATTTTTCACTTTGCTTAACTCATTGCTTGTGCAGTTGCTTCCTGGAAACGTGAGCACAGAAATATGTTTCCGTAGAGATTATCTTACTTTTTTTTT
>VZRN01004070.1:76926-124910 GCA_013397935.1 Dasyornis broadbenti | reverse complement strand
CCCCCCCCTTCAATAGTATAGGAAACAATTGTATTAAGAATAAATGTACTTCTTCTGAGAGAAACCAATTCAATAGTCTTGAGGCATAAGATCAAGACTTACGTGGAAAAAGGTGTGTTTCAGTTCTCCTAGAGACCAGACCTGCTAAAATGAAACCAGATTCTCATGATGCAGCTTAATACTTAAAACTGAAATATACCTCAGAACTGCTTATTAAAGCCTGGTACCTTTTTCAGCATAGACTTCTACTTACGACATTTTACAGTGGACTGGTAAAAAAAATACAGACCAGGATTTCTGCACTACCTAAAACAATTTCTGAAGTGTAAATGCAAGGAGATGCTGTGCAAGCTGTCATTCTTCTTTTCAAACTTGTGAATTTAGTATGTCACATTCAACCACCTCTAGGAAAAAAAAAGCATTCTGATTCAGCCATTGAATTTTAAGAGCCATGTTCAGCAAATGACTTAGGCATTATCAGGCTGAAATGTTTTTCTGAACCTAAATATTTTCATAGATATGCTTGAAACTAAACACAAGCTTAAGTACTCTGTTGAGCGTGTCTAGGTTTCAAACACGCTGGTGTGGTCAGTAGAAGATGGGGGATCTGCTCCTACCCTTCTGACAGTCTGCAAAATGTTCTGTCAGAAATGCAGCTACCAGGTTTCCTTGGGCAGCCTTTGTGTGTGCTCAGGATCTGAGAGGAGGAAACAGATTTTGTGTTACAGATGATAAATGGACTGAATAATACCATCTCTGCTCACGATCTCTGACACGTTTTGTAATAAGCTTCTGCTTGCTTGCATCTACCTCAGCCACATTTTAATGGGACAGGCTGAAACTCCCTGCTGGACAGGTTCTTTTAAGTTGAACTTTTGAGGTTTTGTGTTTAACATAAATGCCTTCCACCTTTTATGAAAATTGAACATCTATAAGTAAAGAAATAATTACAGCCTATTTATAAATATATAAAAATGAGATTATTTTTTATGTTGAGGCATTGTATCTGTGCTCTGAAGTAGCAGTGCAAACACTGACAGAAGTTTTACTCTGATCTGAAGAATGTGCTTTCTATGATGCTCCTATTAGAAATACTGTCCAAACTTTGTAATGGTGCAAGCTTCTGAGACATCTCTGGTTTATGTGCTTTGTAGTGTCTTAAAGGAGTGCATCAGGTGTAAGTGCATGAACTTGTCACCTGAATTAAGCATATTCCAGTTGAGAACTGAGACAGATTTCACTGTGCTGGAGTGGCAAGAAGCACTGGATCTGAGGCAGCAAGGCTGTGCTTCAGTCCGAGTCTTTCCCTGGAGTTTCAGCAGGGAGGAGGCTGAAATGGGGGAGAAATGGGCTATGCTGCTTTGGGAATAAATAAATAGGGTAGGTGGAGTTTACAGATTGTGGCAGGTGTAAGGATTATGTGTGTGTGTGCATGTGGATGTTTGTGGGAGAGGTGAAGACGCCATGAAATAGAACCAACATGAAATAGCGTTTTTGTCATTTCCCCTCCCTTGCCCAGGATTTTGGATGTGTCTGTGAATAAAATGAAATTTTGAAAGAAAAATTCCATAATATATGTGATACCTAATTTTAAAAGGAGCATTTATCAGAGTAGCAGAGGGAAGGTCCTTTTTTAAGTCCCTCAGCTGTGATAATTCTGCTCCATTAGCAAGACTCTTTATTGAAGCCAGTTCAGTCTACAAGAGGGAAGGAAGGTTTGGTCATGCTTTCTTCTTATATTTATTTCAGAAATATTTGCTCATAAATTTATTGCTGTCTATTAAAGACAGTTTAATTTAATTGAACTTCCTGAGCTTTATGAAAATTTTTGTTTGTCTGTATTGCTCCATTGACAGAATTATTTTTCGCATTCCTCCCACCTTTTTTTTCCTCCTCTCAGAGGGATGCAAGACCATCAAAGCTGAAAACCGTTGCCACAAAAAGACAGAATCTGGTTTGGTGGTTTTATTGGGTTTCTTTTGGTCTGTTCCTAGTGTTTCAACTTCGCTTATTTTGATAACAGAATACTGTGATCTGGAGTCCTAGCAAGGAAGCTAATGCTCTCCCTGCCTTCTGCTCTGACAGCAACATGATTCTGCAGTGATGCTGTCCTTTGCCAAAGGTCAGCAGGGGACAGATGTTCCAGGTGGGGTGCCATTCTCGGGTGTTGGCTTTTGTGTAGGGTTCCTTACCTGTGCAGTTAGTAACCAGTGACCACCTTGCTTCAGAGTATGGACTGGTTCTAGGCTAGACTAGGTCCAGATTTCTGATTTTAACTGAAAATTTCTATAAATAGTAGATTATAAAATAGGGGTTTGATGCAAAATTTTATTAATGTCTCCCCAAGCTGATGTTTGGCATGCACTTTATCAGCTAACCAGCAACACAACTGCTGCTTATGATCTTTTTTCTCTTTCTTGGTTTTTTTTTTTTTTTTCAGTTGAGTAGATTTTGTCAGGAATTGCTGTGGTAAAACCACTACAGAAATCAAATCAGCTGTTCCTAATTCCAGGAATTTAACCATAATTTGCAATTACTGTTTAGGAAGAGGTGAGGTTGGGGACCCACTGCTACAAAACACAGCTCCTGCTTCTGCTCCTGTAAGTGGCTTTGCAGAACAGAGTAGTTCTGGCTCACCAAGCACCTGGCACAGGACCACAGGAGTTTGATGGCACTGCATTTATCAGAGGAAAGAGACTCAGTGCTGTTTCTGTGCTCGCTTGGCACACTGCAAAATAAGAGGGGACTTGGCTGTTGGCATTGAAGAGCTTACAGCTTGTGGGAATGTTACCCTGGGTTTTGCTCACAGTGGAATAGTCCTCTTTTAATCATGCAGGGAGTGTTCTTGGAAACAACACTGCTTTTTAATGGTTGCAGCTAGAAATAAAGGTTGAGTTTGTAACCTGTTTCAACAAAAAACCCAAACCAAAACACAGCTCTATAAAGAAATTCTAGACTTGAACAAATACATTTACACTAGTGTAGCAAATTTGGATAAACTTTAGTATTTTGGGTTTATAACATATTCATACTAGTGTTAATGCAATGAAAACAAATCTTGTTGTCTTCTGGTAATTGATACTGTACTCTTAAGACATTTCTTTTTTTGAAAGCAGATTTCTGCTTTTTGTGGATCTGACTTGCAGGAGTTTTACTAAGACAAGATTAAGAAATCAGTGTGGGAACATTAATGGTACAATGAACTCAACTACTCAGCTGCCTTCTTTTTCCTTCATTTTCTCTTGAAATTAAATGTCACTACTTACATTTCCTTTTTCAAATTGCAATTTCAAAATGAAATATAAACTTCTAATAAAATAGATCCATTTATTTTAAAGAGGTTTTGTGGATCACGTGACCCAGATTCATAATTTCTGCCTTGACAATTACCTTGTCAATTTTATTAATACTACTCTAAATTTTCAAATAAGAACAGCTGGAAAAGTTATCCAAGTCAGGCTGTTTATCTGGTGTCTTTTTTCAGGTTCATGGGAGTTATGAGGTGGACTTGAACTCAATTTGCAGTCTGTTAAGTCCAATGTGTTTTCTGAAGTCGCAAGCCTTGCACACAGGGACATCCCACAGAGTCTGGGCATTTTATGACTGGTAAAGCGTTGTTTTCCTGGGACAGAAAAAAACATTAAAAAGCCATTCGGAGGAGTAAACAAAAGGTCTACTCAACCCTGTAATTTTTTTTTTTTTTAATGGCCCTTAGTGGATGCCTAGCAAAGACACAACAATGAGGCAGGCAAAAATAGTGACTTCCCACATCTGCACTCCAACTTTAGATCCCTCTCTAGCTTGAAGAGTCAGAGGTTCTGCCTTTGTGTTTAAGACTGTATCCTTCTGTGAGCTGAGTTGTGCTAGCATGGAAACTAACTTCTGACAAGCAGCTAGTTAGTCAACACTGCAATAAAACTCTTCACATAGTGAAGCAATTAAAACACGTTACCCTTCTAAATTTATATTAAAAGATACAATGTTTTCCAGGATTAACTGCAGTATTTTTGTTGGGTTTAGTTCTGATTTCCCTAGATGTGTCTTCTCTTCCTTCATCATCTGTATCAAAAATGGGAAAAACTTAGTCAGTCTCTATCCTCCATAATATTATTTAAATTTCCTTGAAATGATCTGTTTCATTTTCTTAAAAGCTGCTTGAATTTGGAGCTAGTTTGAAGTCTCTGTGTAAAGTTTCTAGCTTGGCTTATGTTTTCAGAATTCCTCAAGAGGCAATGCTTGAATAATTACAGGTGCAAATTTGATTGTCACTCCTTGATATGATTTTTAAAAAATACTTTTTGGTTGGTTGGTTGGGTTTTTTTGTTTGTTTTTTTTTTTGTTGTTGAGCAATGTGAGATGAACCCCAGTCCAAAGGACTTTGGGCATCTAGAAGTGACGTTGTGTGTGATGTTGAGTCTTTTTGTAACTGTCCTCTGTAACTTTTCTAATAACTACCCCTCTCCAAATACCTCAATTTTTGCTAGTTCTGCCTTAAGTGTAAGATTTTTAGCCCAATCCTGTTATTTTGTTTTGAGTTATTCCCAATTTGATCTCTTTATTTTCACATTTTCATACCAAAATTTTATCTGTAGATTAGTTATTCCCCTTCAATCTGTGATTATTTATTACTCTATTCTGCATAGCAGCGTTACTTGTCTTGTTCAGTTATTGTCTTCAACATTTTACCATTTTTTATTTAAGATTCTTCCAGAGCTGACTCTGATACATATTTTATTGCTGTGTGTTTCTAGCAGAAACCAACATTGTTTGCTATCATTTTTTTTTGAAGAAAAGTTTCATAGTAGCAGACAATATTAAATAGAGGGGGGAAAGAAAATCTGCATGAGTGAGAAAATGTTTTACTGTTGACATAATTTTTTTATAATGTGGTATTAACTATTGCATTACACAGCAATCAATGCCACTTGATTCATTAACCTCTTCATCTTTGTGTATTCATGGTATCAGTTTTCAGCCTTCCTTTTACCACTTTACAGAAAGTACTGTTTCTTGCACTGTTTGTTTCCTAGACCTACTATGTTTCTGTAATATATTTGAAGAAATATTTTAACATATGGCTCTTTTTCATTGTTCTCTTGTTAACATAATCTGACTTTTTACTTTAACTCTTATTTATGGGCTTGGCTTGTTTAGAGTTTCATTACCACTCCTGTGAAGTCTGTAGTGTTTTCATTAGCTTCTTGCTTGTGTAGTACCAGAATGTGAGGGATTTTTGGTCTGTTACATTATTAATCATGTGCCTGAGTCCATCAGGATCATAGAGTTCAGCAAAATGTATTTCAGAGAGGAGCACTGCTCTGCTCCATTTTATATTTTAAAAAATTAGGGAAATTTGTGAAGTAGCTTGGATGTGCTATCTAAATTTAAGCACCTCTGTGAGTATCATCATGCCAGTGTAAGCATGTGCTTGAAGTTAAACACATATATTTGAGTGTTCCCTTATCTTGGTCATGGTTTTCTCATCTAGGAGCAAGCTCCTGCTTACAAACATGCAGCATACTGTCAGCTCAGGCCTTGATAGAAGATTTATTATTTAGATTGTAGTTGACATAAATGAAGAAACAAAATCACTGACTTGACAGTTTGGCACTTGTTTTTTGTGAGATAATGCATATTTAAGTGAAATTTAAAGACTGCTCAGTGACTAGGTTCAACAGAACTCCATTACTGTTTTCTCTTAAATAATATTACAAAGTTTTGTGATAAATTATGACTAATTTGACATCTTATATATGGAATGTTTCTCCATTTCCTAGAAAGATTCTGTTCATGAGTGTGCCACTTCTTTAAGGATCATATTTTACTTAGATTTGTTCTCTTCTGATGTTCTCAGAAATGCTTTTACACTTTAGTAACTTATCTAATGCAGAAATTCTGTGTTTGTTCATCTTTTACAATAGCTTGTTTCATTTGTATCATAATGTGCATATATGTGTACATGCACATATGTATTGTTGTTATAATTTCATCCAATATGTAATTGTATGTGTGTGTATATATATATATGCATAAAAAATTCACTCTGAAACTGTATATACTGGGTGCCATTATTCAATTCGTATACCCCAGTAATATGTTTTAAAAACTATTATTTTATCTGGAATCACAAATACAACTCAATTAGAGTGTTATAGTGCACACTGAAAATAGGATTACTATGAAAATAAGGCAGACGATGTGTTTGGATTCAAATTATGAATGACTGCAAACAGAATAGCGTAGCTGAGGCCTAATGTGGTTATAGTAAACTGTGTTGTACATGTCACTAGAAATCATTGTTTATACCTCTGTTACTAAAATTTAGAAGTATTATGCTATTTTCTCCATGCTTCAAACACTGTGAAACAACATTTATCTTTTTCCTTTTTTTTTTAAGCACTTGCTACTAGCGATTAAGTTTATCATGGCATTTGTAATTCCTGATAAACCAAGAGATATCCAAATGAAACTCGCCAGATTGGAATTTGAATCTTTAGAGGCTCTCAAACAACAGGTAAGAGCATTTCAGATGCAGCTTCATTTTCTCTTAATCCATTATCATGTAGAAGTGGAGCAGAGAGCTTTAACCTATTCATCTGTCCTTCCAACCCATCAATGTATACAAATCAGCACGAGGAAAATGATCTTCCCTTTCAGACAGCTTGAAATTCCTGGTGTGGCTGGTAATGTAGCGCCTTATAATGTCTGTTGTCCTTGCGTGTGCAAACATACTTGGTTTATATTGTCACTTTTAAAGTATATTGGGCTCTATGAAACCTCATTTCATCCCCTGGAAGTGTTTGTTATTACAACACTAGAATTTCTTTCATTTCTGAAATACCATCACAAGTAAACGGTGAACTTGGCTCTAGTATTAATCTGAACTTGTAAACAGGCTGAACTTTTTTGAAATAATTGTGTTGAGAAGTATGTACATGTGAGGAAGTAGTAATGTTGCCTTATTTTAGTGTCCATACAGTATTCTCATTTTACTGTGTAAAAAGGTACATTCTACAATATACTTAACAAACATTCCAAAACAATTTAGGAAAATAAGCAACTAGATTGTTTTACTGAAAATTTCTGTTTTAACAAATGATTCCGTAGAGTCAGTGGTGGGGAGATCACAAGAGACGAAGAATTGCATGGGATTAGCTTCAGTAGAATACAGAGATTCTACAGAGTTGGTTTTGCAATGGTGGCATTCTTTAGGAGTTTCTGACTGTACAATGCTAGATGGGATTTCTAAACTATGTTAATTCAGAAAACACATTAAGAATAAAAAAAGCCAGCACTGAGCTGCAGGCACTGGTTTCCCTATTTATGATTTCAGATACTTTCACACTGCAGAGCATGGTTTTGCATTAACCTGTTCTTTGTGTGCTCCACATGCACATGTGTAAACTCCTCTGTACTATTTATTATGTGTGTAAAATAGAAGGTTTCTTTTTAAAGCATCTACTGTAGCTGCATGTGACAAAACGATCTCTTGATTCTGAACAAACTGAGTCTGTAAACAATATACTGCCTTTTCTAGTTAAAGTCCCACAATTTTGTGTGGTACTAGAACATCGCTATTGAGGTCAGTGCTGTCTTTCTTAACCAGCCACAACAAACCAAATCCAAATTACAGTTGTATCTAATGCCTGATAGTTTTGTTTTGCTTTTCTCTAGTAGGTCACTGTGAAGTTACTAGGAGCTGGCCAGGGATCTCGTGGTTTTTAGATAATGTTAAAAGGAACAACACTACCTTTCTATTTCAGCTGCTCTTTCTCTGTTTTCATTTTGTAGACAGGCAAAACTAGGCATGTTAAGGTCAGCTGAATATAGTCACCTTTGCTCATAATGTTCCAATTGGAATCTCTTTCAATATAAGTGTGCGTGTCAGCAGTTAGGTCTTCATCTCCTATCCTAGCATCCGTGCATTCCTACAATAATATATGCCTGATTCCCAGTTTTTCAGGGTTGTTTCATTAATTCAGTAGTGAAAAGTTAATCTTAATTTCAGCAAGAGCCAGAAGTCTGGCCTAGTTCTCACCTTTACTTTTGGACTTCCTAAAGGATCTAGGAAGAGTATTGGCTGAGTTTCAAGTGTTTTAAACACAAGTATATGCCATCACCTTTTAGATTTCTTCTGATTGATACTGTGCTGTGTATACCACAGACATGTAGATATTTGGGCTGTTTTTTTCTTGTTCCTTAGTGGTTTTTTGAGTGAATATCTGCATTTCAAAGTAATACATTGGCACTGCCAAAAGATCCCGAAGCATTTCTTTTAGAAGCATATTTTCTAGTTCTTCTCTTGTTATTGAGAGTCAGCATGGTAATTTATGCTGTATATCTTACTTTCAAGCAAAAAAAAAGAAAACAAAATCCCCCAAAACGTGTATTTTAACCAACAGGCATAAATATCTGGGGCAAATATGTTGTGGGATCAAATGTTATGGAGAAACTGGTTTGTATACTTGTGTGCAAGTATACATCACATTCCTTTTGTGATGCTATCCAGACATGCATTCTACTGTGTTTTACCATCTAATTTTTCAGAATGCTGCAATCTTGGGATGTAGCTATTAGAAGGGTATTAACAATGCCACACTGTAAACCTCTTGAGATGCCAAAATAGGTTATTAGGCTCTGTATACAGTGCATGGAGATAAGATCTCCTAATACAGCTGCTTTGAACAGTTGTATTGATTATGCTTGGGATACTTAGCTTTAGACAGTGTGAGTACCCCTACATTTTCATTAATGCTAAGCTAATTGCTTTTTAACGTGGTGCGGTAGGACTCTGTGTTCAAATCTATTTGAAGACTTGAGTGTCTATTTGAAAGGGATTTTAGGGAACAGTGTGTCTCAGCTCTCTTATAGAGATGAGTAGTCATCATTTGAGCTTGTTAAAAAAACCCTCATGTATGGTGAAAAATGTCATAATAAAAAAAAAAAGATGTCATTTTATATTGGAATGTCAGTCTTGTTTTGAAGTTCGCAAACTTGAAAGATTTTTAGGAACTTCTGAAATGTTTCTTTGAAACATTTCTTTGCATAGTTTGTATTAAGACTGTTGAAAGGGAGTAGACTATTGAATGGGTTGAATAATGTGATCTATTTTGAAAATACTTTGTTATGATACAGTCCTAGTATCATAACAACATTTGTTAATGTAACTCAAGACAAAGTACGTTAATCTTTCTGAATCCAAGTTGGTAAATGTGCTCCAGCTGTAGATTTGGGTTCAAATTTCCCTGGTATCCTTCAATGTAAAGAATGATAGATGAGGCTAGTTAGATTTTATTTTTGAGGGGAGCTGGGGCGGAGAATAAATTAATGTCAACTTTATCATAGATGGCTAAAGAGATTATGGATCAAGATTTTTGGAAGAGGAGCAGGAGCAATTCCTTTCATACTCCCTAAAGTGTTGTCGGGTTCTTTGTTGCCTGGAAGGAAGCCTGGATAATGGGCAATTAGAAATGAGTTAATGTCTGCTGCTAGGGTGATGGGCCCTTTTCTGGTGAGCATTAGGATCCTTCCTGGGGAAGTAGCTGCTTGGTAAAGTGGAGTGAGGTGTCCAAGACTCTCCTTGCATCTTTGCAGCACTCTGCTCTGTTGCATCTACTTGCTGCAAGTGCAGAGACATGCCATGCTTTTTGGTCTAGTTCCTATTTTAAGGAAGACCAAGTATAGATGTGCCTGCAGGCAGCATGGGAACAGTCCGTTAATTCTCCTGTGTTTCAGGAATTACCATTGCATGCATTTTACATGAGAATAATGATGTAAAATTTGTGTGAGGTCACTGTCTAGCGTTTTTAGGGCAGTGACAGTAAAAGCTTCACTGATAAGCACTGCAGCATCTGGATAGATCAAAGCTTAATGAACAGACAGAAAGCCCTCATGGCTGGAGATGGGGGGGGCAATATATCCTTATAAAATGTCTAAGTTCCAGAAACACAAGACAATAACAGATTAAACAGCAAAATTTGAATTTTATGGACTAGATTACAGTCACGTTTTCAGGTGTTAGGAGATCTCCCCAGTATTACCTTCTTCCAACTAAGGAAAACATCAAATAAATACCTTTTTTTTGCACTGAAACTAGACCCAGGCAAATAATAGCCCAATTGGGGAAAAATAATTATTCATGCAATTAGTTCTGATAGTAACAACTCCCAAGATTATGTGTAACTAGTAGATATATTTCAAGGACGGATAGAGTGTTAAATCATAGGGGATGGCCTATCTTTTCACAAAGTGCAACTGCTTACACAGCATCAATACTAGCTCTGAAAACACAAGCTTGTTTATATGAAAATGCTTGTGGTTTTTTATGGTACTTTTGCATTATAACATCTGAATTCTATAGATTGGGTAAAGATGTTTTTCCTTATAGCATGTCCTTCACCACTCTCCCAGCAAAATAAACATAGCCCTGATGGCAACAATAGAGAAATGCATTTTTGGGCAAGAGCTGGCTTTTTCAGAGTAACTGTAGAGAAGAAAAACTGTCCTTAAGTAGGAGCAGAAATGCAGATATGGAGGATTTTTTGCTTTGTGCATCCCTTCCCAGTTTCATCCCCATCCCTTATCTCCAAGGGGACCTAATCTATAAACATCCTATCATCGCTGTGCTCTCTCGCTTCCTTCCTTAGTGTTCTAGTCATCAGTGGGCAGTATCTTTTAACAGGAATGCCTTTTCCTTCTGGTATATGAAGCCTTTCAGTGCTTCCTCTGAAGAATCGTGTCCTTCTGTTAGGTATCTGGTGTCCATCTGTAAATGTTCCACCACAGAGTGACTGCAAACAAGTAATAGGCTCATGAGTAAAGGGCTTAGTCAGCTGATTGACAGCTGTCATCCTGCTTCAGCTGGCAGTAATGAAAGGGTCAGGCTTACTGAGCAGCAGCCATGAAAATATGTCTCCTTTATCCTCCCTGGTGTATTTCTGTTCAGAGAGTGATAAAGCAATGTAGTTAAGACCTTTTTCTCTTTCATACGGTATCTCCCATGGCAGTTGTACCATCCATATACAAGTGCTTAACGACAGTGGTATAGTCTGGATATCCATAAACAATTGCTTCAGTTGCTTTAGAGTGATGTCTAGGTGTTTGTAAGTCAGCAGTGTTCCTTCCTAATGATTTCCAGCAGAATAAAAAGCTTTTTGAAGCAACAGTAGGTGCAACATTCACTAGGATTTCTCCAGCAATGTCATCTGTTTCCTGGAAGTGTGTTTTGTGTCTCAGTTCCCTCTCAAGGAAATGCAAGAAATTAAGCATTCTGTGACTGATCTCTGTGACTGACTTGTTGACCAGAGGCTTCTTCAAAACATGACAGTGTATTAACAAGCTTCTTTCTGAAAAGGATAGTGAGATAATGACAGAAAGAGACAGGTGTCAGTTCACCTAGGTGCAGTCATATGGAAAGTTTTAAATCCTTTCTCCCTCCTCCTGCAGGTATTTTGGTATGCAGAAGTTGTTGTTCTCTTGGTGAAAACTTTCTGAGTCAAGTAATTTCAGTGCCTTATCGTTGCAATTCATTACACTGCAGCAGCTTTAATAAATTCAAAGCTTTCCGGTTTCTGACTGCAATTGCTGAACCTTGCCATTTCCCCTGGGAATGTACCCACTAGCACTAATCATGTCCTTTCCAGCAGGAAAACACTATGGTGGCCTGTTAGAGTGTGTAGCCTCTCTGAGAACAGCTTTCTTTAGCTCCGATCAAAACAGAAATATTACTAACTTAAGGGTCTTCCGTACTGTGTCACATTTGTGCATTCTCTTTGCACCTCTTCAAGCTGTTGTTCTTGTAGAGATTTTCTATGTACTAACATATCATGTATCTCAAAATATGCCTGTGGTGTGCTGGGCAATTAGAGCTACTTGAATTAGCAGTGAGCCTCAGAAAGGACCCTTGTTTTTTTCGTGGGGAAGGAACAGACCAGGGTATTTGTTTTTAACCATTTAACATTGGAAGAGCATATGTCATTAGTTCTTAACATCCTGTTTATTATCATGCAAAATGGGAACTGAAGACAATTTTTTGTAAGTCTGAAACAAACTCAATGGATTTCTGCCTTATTTGATGCTATAAATATCAGAATTTAGAGGGATCTGTAGTTTCAGGCCACTGAACCTTCTTCCATGCTTGCTGGCAGTGCTTCACAAACACAAGGCTGCAGTCAGAGAAGAGGAGGTGCAAGTAGCTGACATGAAATGATTTCATTCAAATAATCAAAAATTTGCAAGACAGCCTTTAGGAAAGACTGATGAAACTTGAGCTCAAACATTGAATTTAGGTTAAAACAGAATGTAAGCAAATAAACCACTTGCTTTATGTTTTGAAACCCCTTCCCCCCAAAATCCTTAAAAATAGCATTGTTTCTAAAGAAGAAAAGGGTTATTTTTAACAATGCCTCATTTTTTTCTGAAAAAATATGTAGCTGCACTTTTTTTGATAGGCTCTACTGGTTTGTGTAATCAGACATAACTCACAGCTGATGTTAAAATAGAACTATTGCTAATCATTGTTGTTTGCTGTAGGTTTTTGTGAGAGGCCAAACTTGTTACTTGAACTTCACAAATGCAATATTTTCCTAGTGAATAGCCAGAACAGTTTCAGACATGTCAATATAACATTTGCATATGTTTGGTTGCAGCAGGATATAATGCAAGTAAGATCAATTTTATTTTCATAACAGTTTTTTAAGCATAAAAATTCTTGCACCCAGTCATAGAACAGACTGCGCTCAAACATAGTTTCGCCAGGATATTTTAAACATGAATTCCTTTAATCCTGGAGCTTGCTTGAGAGTATTTTACTGAAAATTTCTTTTAATATAGAAGTGTTAGCAAAAAAAAAAAAAAAAAAAAAATTTCGTCCTTTAAGAAGGAAAAAGTAAAATCAAGTTTGGGAAGATTAGTGTGTCCCCATTTGTGACTTTTCAGCTGAAGGTGAGATGACAAGTCTGTTTGGTTGGGAATAAGTTAAACTTTTAACAATGGGATCCTTGAGAGCTAATAGGATAAATATAAACTTTGGAATAGGTATAAGTATAATGTGATGCTAGATGATACTCTTGCATGCTCTTAATGGGAACAGAAACAAATAGTGCACCAACTTCCCAGCAGGTGTAATTTTCTTTTTCTTTTTCAACAACCCATTTGTTCTCTGTGGCTGTTGCTAGGGGTAAAATTGTGCATCAGGTTATGTTTCCATAACAGCTGAGTCTCTCTCTGGAAAGATAACCCATTTTACCTTTTTTTCAAATCCTGACCTAGAGCCTGGTGGTGGAATGAACATCAGTTGATTCAGTACTCTCTTTTTGCCTGATGTCCCAGGTCACTGACAAGATGTGGTCTCAACAGGGAAACCTGAAGTAAGGGGATAGGATAAAAACTCCATTAAAATTGTTCATACTGTAAGACTGCAGCTACATGAGGCTTTCTTAGTTCCAGAACCCAGAGGGAATCCTAGTTATATGTGTACTGGTTTGAATACAAGGGAAGAGGCTATTCCACGTCCCATACAAATGAGAGTAAAGTGCGCAGTGAGATTTGATTTCAAGAACTCTGATAACCAACTTTTAACAGGGCATTCATCTGTCTGTAGTTACAGACTTCTAAATATGGTTGTACCTATTACTGAGAAGGTGAACGACTGGAGTGAGAAATAAAAATTAAATCTCTTCTCAGGTTCAAATTCCTTCAAAACAAAAGAATCCCATGGGGTTACACTTACCATGATTTGATAATGAGATTATCTTTATAGAACTGAATAGAACTTGATAAAAAATACAGTATTTGTTGCAAGCAGCTGTGCACTTGTACACACCTGTTGCATTTTAAATATCCTTTTCCCTATGCCACCTCAAAACATCCCAGTGAGAACAATGGACTTTAGAAGGAAATGCTAATTTATTTGAAATAATTAAACTTGACTCTGAAAAGCTTTCTGTATGAGCAGGAAGACAGTAAGTAGGATACATCTCAACTTTTTGGAGATGATTATTTCAGCCAAATATTAGATGTTTAACTATTACTGATTATACCACTACCACCCCTCCTTCCAAGAAAATCTCTGTCATCCTGTCTACAGGTAGAGCTCTTTCTAAGATGTACCTGGAGACCAAACAGCAGGAACCCACACAATTCCTGAAAAAGAGGAAAAAATTTAAAAGTGGGTTCATGTCTGCATGTTGCTAGTGATGACACTTGTACCACGACTGACTCTTTGTACATACTGTGCAGCCTGATAATGGTGATTCTAAGAACAAGTCTTCAGTATGATATGTTGCCTACCCAGCCACTGGGAGTTTGTTCATTTTTGATTTTGAAAAAATCTCTATGCCTCCTGGTGCTGCCTTGAATACTCATACTTTCTGTGGTATGAGAAATAGCACTCTGATATATATCTACCACTTCAGTAAAACTCATGACTAATAGTCAAGTTCTTGCCATATTGATTAATTTCTGTTCTGAAATGAGGTGTAATTGCTTGTCTGGATAACATAAAAAGAAAAATAAGTAGTTAATGTGTGTACATTTTGTTGAAATTCAATAGTGTGTATTAATACTGAATTATGTTATATATTACTTTAGCACATGCTTTTGGTATGTTAGAGTAGTCCTTGTGCAAATGTTTTTCAAACTTTCATCACAGAGGACTTTGTAAAGGTGGTTTCATGGACTGCTGCTTTGGCACTTTCAAGTATCTTAATTATGTACCTTCTCTAAGCATCTAAAGAGCTGATATAGTTGAAAATCTATTGAGAAGATGATTGTCAAAAGGTAAAAATTGGCAGTTGTTATCTTCATTGTGTATTATATTTCCTGTTTTTCAATCTGTGGTGTTGACCAGAACATCTAAGTTAGAGGCATTATTTTAATGGGCAGGCCATAGTTTTTTTTATAATCATGTATGTACAAGTACATACATGTTAATAAAAAAACAAGTACATCAGGTATGTACAAGTAAACCAGGCAAAACCAGTGTGACCAGTGTGTATAGATACAGAACATTTTCACTTAATTCATAGGAGACAACAAAATCCCTTAGTACAGTCGAGGACTGTGTTGCAAAGTAAGAGAGGAGACATGCTCTACAGACACTTTGATCAGTCTCTTACTGAATCCATGCCCAGTACCATCTTTCCTGATACTTTCTGCTGCAACTATTGCTTGACCACTCCAAAGACTGTCACAGAGTGAACCCTATCCTTCATGGCTTGGATCCCCATCACACCGCAGTGACAATTTCTGCAGTAGCTCTCCTACTACTGCTCTGTACCAGTATCCATAAAGATGTTGGGGTTTTTTTCTACGAACTTATCTTAAAGTATTAACTTTTCTCTCCTTCACCCCCTCGTCTAGATTGAGTTCAGGATGGATGGAATGGATGCTCTTCCTTCTCCAAAACTGGGCAAAGACTGCATTGCAGGAGGTTTCAGTCTTTGAATGCCACTGTCACTTGAGGTGCCTTACTGGGGACACCTGCCTGGCAGGTAGTGCAAGTGATTGACTCTTAATCAAATTACAGTTCCCTAGGAGTCACTGAGTTCTCACAAGCTGGACAACATATGGCAACATTTGAATTTTGGCTCCGGGTTTTCCTGCCACTCATAATTTTCTAGAACAAATTATCAATTCATATTTCATTTATAGTCTTGTAATTTATGCATATTATTTGGCAACTCAGTTTTGTCTACTTGTTCTTTTTGCTGCTTCTCAAAATTTGTGATAATTAAAAAATCTGAATGTAGTCAAATTTGTGCTGAGGAAAACCTTCCAAGTGAACAGACGGATGTGAAGTAGCATGGTCCAGCAAAGGTGGTTTTATTTGTTTTAACTCCAGTTAGAAGGCTTCTGCAAACTCTATATATGCTCATCCGTGTCAGCTGAAAAATCATCATGTCTGATGCAGGTCTCTCTATTGTATCATAATAGACACCACACACTTATTCATAGATAATTAGCAAGTATGTGTTCTATGTCAGTACCTGTTTTCTAAGACTTGCTGTATCCATGATAAAAGGAACTTTGTCTTAAATAATTTTGCCCTTTACCAATATCCAGACTGATACCTAGACTATATTTAAACATGATCTTTAAGAGTTTTTGATTTCACAGAATTATAGACTGGTGTAGTTTAGACATCTAGAAGTCATCCAGCCCCCATGCCCATGTTGAGCTAGTTGGTATAACTGAGGCTCCTTGTGGACTAGGAAAGGTCATATTTTTAAAATAAACACTTCCTACAGAGTGACGTTTTGTCAGAGAGGTCTTTGGAGTTTTCTCCTATTTGCTTTGGATGAATAAAATAAAATCCATCATTTTTTTCTGGAACACTTTGAACTGTATGACAGTTTTTTTCTGTGAAAACGTGCCATGCATGTGTCAAAACAAAAAGTCACACCTCCGTCACTAGTAGAGATATAAGCGCTCTAACACCGTGTTGAGTATGCATGTGTGGCAAGACAGCACTAGCAAAATTTAGTGTATGTGTTTCACAGATATGGTGAGGAAAGTAATATTTTCACTAATGATTGTGTGGTAGAGATACATTCTTCAATGGTGGGCACTGCTTGATTGAAATGAAACTGGTAAATGATGAGGAACTGCAGAAGATTTGGTCCCTTAACAGGGCATGACAGGATATCCAGTGTCTGAGGAAGATGCAGAAACTCTGTGTGTGAAGAGTAAGGGAGATTGAGAGTCTCTTTTTCTCCTGATGCCAGCTAAGGGAACGGAACCAGGACCCTGTGTTGAGTCACTTTGCTAGAAGCAGGCATGAGGAATCAATGAGAAAGAAGTTCTGACTTACTTTTTTCTTCATTTCCTGCAACCTGCTAGCTTCCTTACAAGGAGAGTGGCAGCACTTGTATTATCAAAAGACCTTGGTTTTGGCATTTCTTGATGGCTATATATGATTAGGGAATCAGAAAGGAGCTCTGATGGCATTCCAAGAATGCTGCAGGAGATTATGATAGGAAAGTCTGCAGAGATTAAACTCTGATATGTTTTCCAGCTACTGCACATTTAAGATGTGTGTGTGAGAAATCTGTATCTACCATAGGGACTCTTATAAGCCTTCTGTTCTGGTATCAGCAGTGCTTTTTAATACATGTACAAATGATTCTTATAAATTATGTGACAGCCTGAACCAGCAGTTTGCTGCCGTAATACAGGGGAGATTTTTTAGGGATGATTTGTTTGGCTTGTCAGGAGGGTAAGAGATGTTATCTAAGTTATGTAGGTATGTATTTGCTAGTGTGTGGAAGTGTAGTGGGAGACCTTTTTCCCTTCTTCATAAAAAGATCATGTGGCCTAGTGTCTGAAATCAGACATTACATAAAGGAGGCATGATTTTGTATCTGTGAAAATAGGTGAATGTTGGTCCAGACTAGAAAATGAGTGTATCAGGTACCAAAAGAACTTTTATCAAAGATACTGTGCCATCTCTACCAGCATCCACAAACAGATGTCTAGAAAAGAGCAAGGAAGTGTGGCAACTAGGTGGTATGCTTCCTCCTAAAACTATCACAATTTTCAGTTATTTTTAGCTCTTGCTTTTTCTAAGACAGATGCAGTATCTTCGTATTTAGTAATCCTCAGTTATTTTCTCTTCCATGGTAGCGTTCTGTTCCCTTTTGAACCATTTTTAGCTTCAGGGTCTACAGTATCCAGCAAGAAGTGCCACAACTCATTATTCTTGATGCCAAGGACACAGGTTGATAATTTGCAGATGTTTTAATATATTTAAACTGGGTTTCTTGGGAAAAAGTCTTTAGCTTTTACATATGAGAGGTTTTTGGCTAAATTGTCATGGAGGTCCTTTTGACTTCTGTAACACGTGAATTTGAGTTTCTTTAGCTTTATTTTATGGGTTTTTTGGAAAACATATGGCCTAATTTGCTTTTAGCTTGTTTATGATGCTTGCAAATTTGCTTTAAGACAATTAGTATAATCAAATCACATGCTTCAGGACTTTAGCTGACTCCTTTTTTCCTCTGTTTGTGTCTAGATGATCAAATAATGTGAATTGGTGCCAAGAATCCTCTTTCATGGAGGCCAGGTTAACATTTTGCTAACACAATGAAAGCCAGACTGATTACTGAATTTGGGAAAATTCAAGTTGGCGAGATTCCTGTAGTTTCTGGTCTGCCACCCTGTTACAGTACCTGAATTGATTTACCTAATCTGTTGCTTGCTACCATAGTGGGGATATCAGGTGCTAATAGTACTTTCCTGTTCTTTTTTCATGGAAAAGTGCTTAATCTGCCAAAACATGAAGTCTTGAGTACTGACAGTTTGGTAGTTGTCAGTAGATGAGATATCATGACTTGGTGGTGTTTGATCGCATGGCCTGTTGTGTTTTTAAAGTATGCTGGGCAGTTATACCACAACATAACAGTGCCATGATATTGTTTGTTTTCTTAGAATAGCTAAGGTCATTTCTATCATTTTGGACTGGGACAGTTAAAAGTCCAGCCTTTCAAACTTGGTTAACTTCATGGAAGAAGAGAATATTGCACTGATGAGGAATAGGTTTGTATTCCTGAATATATTGGGTTATCTACATGTATGACTCTTATATAAAATTGTATTGTTCATCTGAAATTTTTATTTAATTAGAAATTAAACATTCCATTAGTAATTAGCTTTCTTATGAGAGGCATTTATATGCAGAAGGGTCAAGAATTTGTTTCATGCAAGGAGTGCTTAGAAATACAAAGGTTGAATCTTTCTGCTGTTTGGAGTCTCCTGTGTTTCTAGGGAGGCACTTTGCTTAGGGTGTTCTGGCCAGCACCTGCATAATGTGTATACAAATTCCAGCAGCCTCTGCTTTCTGCCTACCTGCTGAGTTACATCTTTCCTTTGTAATTACTGATTTACTGCATTTATTTTCTTAAAGGCATCTTTATAGTCACAATAAGCAGGTTTTTAGAAGTTCAGCTGAATATAGGCAACTGCTTTCTCTGGAGGATATGCATTTAAAAGTTACTGTCTTTCTGCTTAGGTATTGTGTATGCATAATGTTTTCCAGCAAACACTAATCATATCAGGTAGCTTTGAGGGCAAAACTGTTGTACTAAGATAAACATTTGAGAGTCTGCTTTAATGCCCAAAGCCTCTTAGCTTTTTAAGGTCAAATTATCTTGTATCCTCTGATTGTGCTTCTAAACATGATACTGCTGAATGCTACTTTTTAAATTCAGATTCTGTGTTTTGTTTTCGTTGACAAGGTTAAAGAGAGGGTATCTCGCAATTAAGGTCGCAACTTCAGTGGCAAGAAAAAAAGAGCAGTTTTACTTCCTTAGAGCTGGCACTTAAGAAGAATGCTGGTTGTTTCATACTTACAATAGCATTTATGTTTTTTATATTCTGCCAGTGTCATTATAATCCTGGTGCAAAATGAGGCTGTTAGGCTACAACAGTGTGCTGGGAGTTAAACTTTTTGTTGACCAAGAATGTATGAGTTCATTATTCATACTTAGAGTTTCTGGAAAGACTTTATTTTACAAATACCATTTTCTGCAAGCTATAAATTATTATAAACAAACATGTCCTAAAAAAAAACAAACAACATTATGTATTGTGTAACTATCCTAGAAAAGGCAAATAGAAATAATTTTCTTAAAATGCCTTGTTTTTTGCATTGATATCAGCCAAGAACCATTTTTGCACAGGATATGTTTAAGAAGTTGTAGCTTTGTTAAATACTTGACTTTGTTAAATACTTGACTAGTGCACAACAAATTTCCTTTGCCTTCCTCCTCAGTGAATGCCCTTGGTTGATATTTACCATCCACTCAGCTAGAGATTAAATTATTGAGGACTGAGAAGAAAAAGCATTTGTGAAAACATAGGTTTCTCCTGCTGTGAGACCATGGCTACAGTGTGTGCAAAATGTGATTTTTCTAAAGTTAGGTTTACTGGCAGGGGATATATGTGAAAATGTCCAAAAAGCAGAGACCTCATCTGTTCCTGCTGGTAGCTAGCATGATGCCATTAGAGTCTGTAATCTAGGGAGCTCAGCGGGTGGGGGAAGTGAAGGAGGATTGTTATGGGTTTTTTTAAGTATCTTCTTAAAAGCCGGATAGTGAGAGAGTTAGAGAGGGAGAACTGTCAGACAGTCAAGTATCTGGGAGATGGTTTGGCTGTCATAGTATATGAAAGTTATGTAAGGTGTATAAGCATATTACATAAGAGCCCCCCCCATGCTCTAGGTCACCGGCTACTCTTCCAAAACTATCCACCTCCCGCCTGAAACCAGCCCGGAAGCACAGGCAGTGCTCTTGGAAAATGGACATCTCTGTTATTTCTACAGCAGTGGCAGCATGTTTGCATGAGACACACATATTAAAATATTCAAAAGTAATACAATGATTTGTAAGAAGAACAGAATCAAATGTCCATAAGAAACTAATTTTTTTTTCTTTTACTGAGTATTAGTATAAAAGAGCAAATACATACAGCAACTTATATTGTAGTGGAACATATTGCAATACTATGAAATGGCAGGGAGTTTTCAGGCCTGCTATTTATATATAGTCTGAATAAGCATTTCTTTGCATTTGGAAAAGAGAATTGTGGCTAAACAAATTTTTTGCGAGTTATTTTGTTATTGTAAATAACGTCTTCTGCAGATTTAACTGCAGTTCTCCTGCAAATACAAGCATGGATATTTCTCATAGGGGAAAATCTGATGAGGCTTCTTTAATCCATCACAGTTTAAGAACAGGATTGAAAGGTGCTTGATGATGAACCTTTTCCACCCTCTGCAGCACATTTTAATGGTAGCAGTAAGAGCTCGATTCTTTATGCTTAGGTGAGATAGCTTCAGCTCCTTCCTGACAGCATGCCAGATTTAATTTATATTACGGGTTAAATGGTTGAAATCACTGTAGTAACTGTAACAGATAACAGATGAGAGCTCTATAAGACATTCTCTTCTGAAATTACTGGGAAATTGAATTCAGCTTTGCTAAGGAGTATTCTTTTTCATTGCTCAGTCTCCTCTCAAAAACTCACTCAGAGGTGGGAAAGGCAGCACAATGCCTTCTTACAGATGGCATGGAGTGTTTGGAAGGAGCTTCTTCTCATCTAGATGTTGTGGAACACAGATGACATGTCCAGAGGCCAAAAGTTGACAGAGTGCTACAGTGGTCACTGTCCAAACAAAACAGGAGCAGTATTAGTTCCACTCTGTCCAGAAATAGTTTGCTTTGGTGGTGGGATAGTCACCATTAAGCTGAAGCCTCTGTACCTGTCAAATATTGAACTAAAGAGAACATTTTTTTCATGAGAGACTGCTAATGCATAAGTCCAGCCTATAGCCCAGTTTCCTCTTCTGCCTCCTCTTCTGCCTGATGGTGCTTCTCAGAACTGCAGATGGGGTCTGTGTTCATATCCAGCATTGCTGCATCTGGCATGTTGCAGTGCTGTTGGTGTGATCCGTTGCCAGAGTGAGAGGCATTTCAGCTGCGTATCAGACCTTCCCCCGCAGGAAACAAAGAACAAAATTTAATGGAGACTCACTTGCTAAGTAAAATGAAGGAAATTCTATCCATTGCCAGTCTAATGTTAATCACTAACCTCCTTCAGAAAGCTTTCTGCTATTTCAGTCTCTTGGCTGGTCCTACAGTAATTGCAGCTTTCCGTGAACTCTATGAAGAGACATTTGGGAGAAATTACTCTTGTCTGTTTTCCTACTTCAGTGCCATGAAACATATTTTGTCACCTCACAGTTGCTGGAATCTCATTGTCTAGTTTGTGAGGAACTGTTTTGTGCTTTGTTAGTGCAAATTGAGTTTTGTGTCTTTTCCTTGAGGAAGACCTCTGTCCTTATTTCCCATGTCTAGGAAGATAGTCCCATGAAGCCATCCTGCAATTCCTGTTCTGGTTAAGTAGAACATTTCACACAAACATCCTCTCCACATGTAACTCATTACTACTCATTAGAAGCAATGTCTCTGTAGGCAGTTTTTATATAATAAAATTATATAATACAGTTATTTACATGTTGAGGTAAGTATGTATATGAAGTATGTATAGCCTCTGTTCATCATGCTGCACTGTAATTTTTTGCCTCAGCAGAGTTTTATATCTTACTCGTTCCTTATCCATAACAAAAAGGGGAGCTGGTTGGAATTTCAGGACTGGCAGTCCACATCATGGGTGTCAACTGTATCACCAGCAAAATCCATATAATATAATTTAAAGAACCAATTAAGGTAAATAAATGTTTCTTTAGCATTGAGTCTTTCAGTAAACAAGGGGCAAACAAGTTAGCTCATTGTTCCAGTTCTGTACATCAACCCGCAGCCAGATGGTTACCTTTATCTGACAAAAAATATCCCTGAGTATGAAATAAATGTGGTTTACAGAATTGTTTGGTATAAAAATAGTCTCCTCCCCTTTCTGCCCTATTCTCTCAAATTTATTACCTGCTTTTTGTATTCTGACCATTGTGTTTCCTTCTGAAAGGGTTTCTGTCTTTATTCATTTTGGTGTGTAGACTTTTCTAATCTTTGCAGTTTTGCATTTTTTTATTTTACTTATCTTAATATTTCTTGTCTGCATGAGAGAGATGTTGTTAGGTTGTCATGCAATGAGATTCCTGTATCTGATTTAATAACTATAGTCTTTGCCTCGTTGCAGTTCACCCTGGACTCTGATCAGCTGTTAGGCATTTTAAAGTCCTTGTACAGTGAGTGTTTTGTAAACATCCATTTATTTGCCACTATGAACGTTCCACAGCTCTACACAAAGTGACAATGGAATTAATCCAGGAAAAGAAACAAGCTGAAAAAAGTAATTTAAGTATCCATGCCAGCCATGCTCTGCTAGGCAGTTTGTTTGCATTGATTTTATTAGGACACAAAGAAAGAACTACAGAAGAGAAGAATCTATTTTGATTTGTTCGGTTCACTCATCACAATATTCAGTATTTGAACAAAATCTCCCAGCCTCTCAACTAGATTAAATTACATTTAATTTACCCTCATTATGCACACATTTTTGTTGAAACACTCAAAATACTCAGTACATGAAGGCCTTCATTTCAGTGATAACAGAATGTGATGGTTTCCAAAGAAAGCCTGGTGCAAAAAAACCTTAATACTGAAACCTGCAATTGAAAGTTGAGGAAGGTGGAGGAGTGCCAGGAAAAGCAGTTGCACATGGCACACTTAGAAGATCTTGTTCCTTCATTTGCTTTTTAGCTTTCCATTGATACCAAAATCAAGCAATTTCATTGTCTTCACAGCAGAAAAAACAATGAGCAGTTCCTGCCTTCATTATCACGTTGAAATGTATGTTAACTTTGAGTTCTCTCATTCTATTTGAAGTACATTTTTATTTTCCTAGTATGCTAAAAACTGTGCATATATACACATACACATACTTATACACCTGCATGTGCCTCTGGGCCTGTACATAGCTATATACTCTTACAACTGTTTCTTGGTAATACTGAATCAACTTGTCCATGTCAAATTTTAAAGTAATTCTGATGCTGAATCATTCAGTAGCTGATTCATTAAATTTTACAGGGGTTACTTATTTTTTCAGGGGTTCTTAAAGGTTTGGGGTTTTTTCCTCTCTGAGTATATGTGCTGCTTATGGCTCCTATACTGCTGTTGGAGGTTGGGAATTTTTCCATCCTGTGGCTAGAGATACCTTAACGAGCCTTAACGACTGGGTACTTAAGAGATAACGACTGGGTACTTAAGGGACAAAGACACACTTAAGAGACTAAAAACATAGCCAGGTGTGGCAAGAGAAGAAAAAGGTGGCTGGCCATGGGCAGGGACACACTTGTTATTGCTACTGTTATTGTTGCTTGTTTCCTCGTTTATGATACGAGTAAAGAACTGTTACTCCTTTTCCCATATCTCTGCCTGAGAGCCTTTGATTTCGACCTTATATCAATTTGGAGGGAGGGGAGTCATATCCTCTAAGGCAGGTTTGCACCTTCCTTAGCAGACACCTGTCTTCCAAACCAAGACAACTGCATATGCTTATGTGGAAATAAATTTTTCTCTGTATGAACTGTTTCTCCTCTTGTAAAATAACTTCCATTTTCGTCAGTCTTTTGAAGTAGGGGCTCTGCAGTTTGATTAGAAAGGCAAGGCTGCCTTATTTTTATATATATTAAATCCTGGAATACTGAAGAAGAGTCTGTTTGAATTTCACCAGCAGGAATGAAGAATACAGGTTTAAGGCAGCCAAGTGAGTGATTTTTTTACAGCTGAGTGGAAACAATAGTTTCTGCAGACTGGATGAATGAACGAATACTCTTGGGATGTGCTTTGTAACTTTGTAACAATGTGAAATAATAGAAGTTAAGAAGCCCTGTGCATATGAGGAAGAAAAAATATATTTAACAGCATAAAACTCCTATAGCTGATTGGAGGTATTTGTGTGGTACTGGCATTTTGCTATCATAGCTAGGATTAAAACACCTGCACTGAATATTATATAGACATACTGGGAGAATCTGCTTTATCTCCATTCCATGAAGAAAAGCAGAGAAAGAGGTTCCTCAGAACAGGAATCTAATTTTGAGTTATGAGCAGTCTCAGAAGGGACCTACTCCTCTCTGTTAACTGTATATGGAGTGTCTTCGGACAAGTCTCCCTCAGTGTGGCATGTGGATATTTTCATGGGTAGACACTAGCTAAGGACTTGTCCATGATTTAAATCCTGTTTGAAAATGGAAGTGTTTATATTTTGACCAAGTAAGGGACAAAATTAGATATATTATTTACTTGAGGGTGAATAATGGGGCCCATTAATATAAGACTGAGTTTGAGCTTCAGGAAATACGAGTGTCATCCCCCATCATAGGTCGTGCTTGGTAGTGTCTCTTTGTGTCCTTTTTTGAGCTTTTTTTAAACAAAGTGGCTTCACTGAAATGATGAATGGAATGTCTTTTTAAATGTTAGTCCTCATTTTTACAAATACTTCATTTAAACATAGATACATAGAAAAAAAGTATGTATAGAAGTAGAGCATTGGGTGGTTTTTTGCTTGTTATCCTGTTTATTTTTATATAAATATGCTAGGTCTGTTTAAAGAACACTAGGACCAAAATTGCATGTTTGTTCGTTTATGCCTGAAGGTCTTTGCATGTTCACTTTCAGGTTTGTTTCCTCCATCATCATAATCACCCTCTTACGCAGAGGGACAGTATAAAATTGAATTTCCTGGAGAATGTTACACAAGAGTATCATCCTTTGCCAAGGGCAGTGCAAAATAAATAAAGAAATGAATATACACTGTTCTCAGGGAACAGCATTGGAAACAGTTTCTGTTTTGATCTTAAAAACTTTTTCACCTGCACTGTCTATAAAATTAGCAGTTGGAAATTTGACTTCAAATTGACTGTATCCCTTGAAATAAGCACACTAGAGCAGTCTTTGTTTCCAAGGCAACAATCAGCCCTGTTCCTAAGGACTCAAAAGCTGTTTAAATGACAAGGTTGGCTTCAGAATACATCTTAGTAAATTTAAATTTTACATTCATTTAGACTATCTGGAACTATAAAACTTTCATAATGTGAAGTACAGCTCTCATTATGTCTTTACTCAGTCATGAAAAGAACTCACTCCTACAAAATATATTCTCTTCCCAGTACTATACTCTAAATATGTTACAGGTCATGTTGCATTTCCAGTGTCTCACTGTGACTATTATTGGAAACATATAGTGATATCTATGGCTAAGATTAGATAATACTTTCTATAACATTAAACTACAACATAAGAACTATAGCAAAAATTAGAGTCTGGAGGACATGGTAAAAAAAAAAAAAAGTCAATCAGGTATTTTGGCAGATCTAATCAGTTAGATCTAATGAAGAGCTCTTAGCCCCTCCAGAAAAAACCTGTTAATGATAAATGACTACTAAATGCCTGATCAGAGTTTTATGAACTATTCTTTATACATTAAAAGTAATTTTTTTGGGATACTTTTTATGAATGCTCATGGAGAGCTTTTCCATACTTGTGCGGCAGCATGAAAGAACAATGATTTTGAGGGAGAAGCATGCTAGCAAGGAATTATTTCTTTGGCAAAGCCATGAGAAGAGTTAATTCTCTGTCAGAATGAAGCAAGTGGATGCAGAATAGATTACAAAACTTCCAAAAGTCAGAAGAATTTAGTTTCATGCAAAGGAACAGTAGGCTGAAGAGAATGGTAATAAATGCACAGATCAGAAAGATAATTTTAACATGTGGTTGTTGGGAATTTTTTATGGAAGATAGGGATGAGTGCAGGCATAAAGCCTCAGATTCAGCTAATGTGGAGACAGAGGAATTTGGTGCTGGGATAGGTTTCATGTCTGCAAATGGTTCTCTGGTTAAATATTTTCTTTCATGAATTGCAGATTCAAATTCTTACCACATTTTGTAGTCTTGTCTAGCTTGTTTGTGAAGAGTAACTTTGGAAAATAGTGATCTTGAGGCAGTCGTATTGGGCAGAAGCAATTTACTCAATCATGTAAGTATTTCTGCAAATCCTTTGAGATAGAATTTTCAAATTACCATTTCTAATTCCTTGGCAATACATTGACTTGAAATTGTAACATATTTAATTCTCTTTATATGGGAAAGATTTGTTTTGGAGGTTTGTTAATCAACAGATATACTTCTGGGAGAGGTATCATCCTAATGGTTTTCAAAGCCTCAATTGTTTTCTAAAATACAGATATTAAAACCTGTGTAGCTTTCCTGTAGAGTCTAATGGTGAAATGTACAAATCTGTTTCACTTCTTTGCTTTCTACAAGAGTCAAGAAACACGAAAGTCTTTAGCTGTAATAATCAGCCCAACTCAATTACGTTTGAGAGCCTCTCACTCTCAAGACCAGAAGGATTTATTTTTTAATGTTCAAATGCTTAAAATGCCTAATGTTTTTAAAGACCTTCTAAAACTTATAACAGCATTAATTATCAGTACCAAAGTGAGGACTGAAGGTTTGGTAAAGATACAATGATTGTAAAATGGGACTGAAGTGAGAAGTAGTAAATTGAAGGGAACTTGAAACAAGGAACTGGTTTGTTCCTTGTGCTCTGGATTTATTCCACCTGATATTCTTACCTCAGTCCAGGTTACATGATGTTCAGTGAGTGAGGTTACTTTAACTAAATTAGTTTTTATTTTCACTGTTTAATGGCAAGGTAAATAATTTTTTTTCCTCTGGTTAGAACCTAGCTGCTATTCCTTGATTTTATGTAATGTTTATTATTCAGGATACACAGTTCCTCCATACACAGTAGAGAGTACAATCTATACTTAAGCAGTGTAGATTCAGAATTGTCTCATTTGCAAATAAATGGTATGTCTTGGTTTGGAAGACAGGTGTCTGCTAAGGAAGGTGCAAACCTGCCTTAGAGGATATGACTCCCCTCCCTCCAAATTGGTATAAGGTTGAAATCAAAGGCTCTCAGGCAGAGATATGGGAAAAGGAATAGCAGTTCTTTACTCGTATCATAAACGAGGAAAACAAGCAACAACAACAGTGACAATAACAAACAAACAAACAAACCAGAAACCCGGTGGCAGCTTTCTCTGAGCTGCCAGACACCGCCCCTCCCCTTTGGTGCAGTTATGGTCACGGCCGGCAGGGGGCGCTGTGGCGTGAGCTCAGCTCCTCGGTGATGGCGGAGGGAGCGGAGGGCAAGACGGGCTGCACGGCGAGCGGAGCTGCAACAGGGAATCTCAGGGCAGCAAACTGGGTGGCAGAGCTTGTCCACTCGAGCGGGCGAACAAAAAGGTAGCAGAGACTCCAGCAAGGAAGAAAAAACCCGGCAGTGCTGAGCTCCCGCGGCAGCAGTGAAGGGAAAGAAGAAACAGCAGCTGTCTCCTCCAACAAGTCCCGGGAACAAGTGTGTCCCTGCCCACGGCCAGCCACCTTTTTCTTCTCTTGCCACACCTGGCTATGTTTTTAGTCTCTTAAGTGTGTCTTTGTCCCTTAAGTACCCAGTCGTTATCTCTTAAGTACCCAGTCATTAAGGCTCGTTAAGGTATCTCTAGCCACAGGATGGAAAAATTCCCAACCTCCAACATGGTAGCTCTATGTAAATCTTGAATCTTCAAAATTGTAATTACAATCACTACTTTTTTATTTTTCTTGTTGTCTTCCTAATGTATTCCTAGTTGTAAAGAAGATAGAGATTTTGCAGAAATAATGTCTGATAATGTAATCAAAGCCAAAGTGGGATTTTCAGAAATGCTGATGGGTTAAGTGTCCACTTTCCACTGTTTATCACTACAAATTATGCGTAGCCTTTAGAAATTTTTTGAGACGTTCACCCTTCATTCATTGCAGTTGCCAAATATAAAACTGAATCAAAGTTATTTATAAACTTTAACCTCAAGTAACTTTCATCAGACCAGCTAAGACTACTTTTTGGGTGTGCATCCTCCAGAACAGTTTGTGCAATCCAGGTGTTATTCAGAACTGAAAACAACTGGAAAGCTCTTCACTTAGTCCAGCAAGTGAAATACTTCAGCTTGAACATTGCTGGGTTGCAGAGAAGAGTTTTCGGTAGCCTGAGAAGAGACAACATATGTTTTCTCTTTCCTATGTGGCTCTTCTATCCTGTAAAAAAATCTAAATGTGCTTGCATTCTAGATCTTGTTTTATTCCAGGTTTCTTCTGGTTTTTATGTTGTACAGTATGATTGGATGCAATATAAGGAAATCAGTAAACAAAATGCCAAATCACTTTTGTCCTGAGAGGCAATATTCCATAGTAATATAGATTCTGATGAAGAAGCTAGAGGCTTAACATGCTCTTCTAAAATGCATTCTATAAGACACTTGCATTCATTGAGCTGTCTGGTGGTCATGAGGTGCTGCATTTGCTGGAAAATATGGTTTGATATATATAAATAGGAAGACATAATTATTTATTCAGGTATGTCATCACTTGAATTTACTGTAAATTCAAAATAGCGTGAAATGCATGACGAAGACTATAATCCTCACTTACGTGGCAGTCTTTCTGCTATCTGTTTATATACTACACTGTAAATTCTGTAGTATCTTTTTATGCTTTTACATATTTCAGAAATTTTGAAGTTTCATAGTAAAAAGGCTTTACAGTACTTCTAAATATAAATAAGCTTAAAAATAAATCCTGCAAAACTGCAACGATCCATTTAATAAAATGCCCATTTTTATAAATGCCCTAAAATGAGTGGGTGAAAAATAGTATGACACATCCTGTGGGCTTAATCTGTTTTGTATAAATTTGCTGTGAAAGCTCTAGTTCAATACAGATAATGTGCAATCTGTTCTAAACAACCAGTTGTACAATAAGGGTAATTCGTGGGAGACGGTTACGGATCTCAAGAGCCCTTTCATCATGCAGAGTATTGAATTAATCTCCTCCTAAATGCTCATTCAGAAAGTGCCAGAAGACTGCTCTGTTTGGTTGCCATGGCAGATATTATTCTCCTGGCTCCTTGGAGAGCTGCATTGCTATAAACTAAGAGTGTTTTCAAGTTTATCAAAGCAGTAAGATGATGTTACTCTGATTTTTGTTGTGGTTGATAGTTTCCTTCTGACAGATGCTTGCATTAATTTTATTCTTTAAAAATGTTGTAAAATTTCTTTTTACCTGCTTGCTCTCTCAAATGGAACAATAACTTTCATTTAGAGACAAAAAAAGATAAAAAGGTATTTTGGATATAGTCTTACAGTCTTTTTTAGGTAAAAATAAAAAGAAATCAAGAAATTGGGTACCTGTATGCTGATATTGAGACTAGTGAAAATGCAGAACTCTCTGATAAATGCAGGTTGTAAACACGGAAGGGAAAGAAAATACTTTTATCAAGACTGTACAGGGACAGATAACTGTGAAGGAGATTGGACTGATTTCTTATATAATAAACTTTTTCATTTCCATGTTCTCGTACTGCACACAATCTGCTTATAGGCAGCAGAGCTAATGAAGCCTGATTTCCTCAGTATTTATGTTCTGACTTTCCTGAGCCTGTAGGCAGCTGTGCACATGTCCTCTTTAAACAACTGGCAGCTACTCTGAGCTACAGTTCTTCTTTTCAGTGATAGGGAGTTCGTTTGGATTTCCGTTCACACGCAGCTACTCATTTTCATAAGATGAAGAGATACTTGGTATTCTTGAGACCTCTGCAAATTTATGACTTTCTGTTGAAATTGGCTGGTAGCTGGAAAATTACCTTGTGGTCTCTTGCTCCATGACCCTGGTGCTTTAGACATTTGATTCAGGTGATTTTAAAGAGATATACTGTCACTGTGAAAACTGCAGATTTTAGGAGATGGTTGTTGCCCACCACTGAAATTCAGAGACTTATTTGGATTTTAAAGAGTTATTATTTAATAATCATTCTGTAGTAATGCATGTTGTCAGTTCGAGATGTATGATTATGTTATTTGCCTGTTCCAATGTGGATGAACGTGTGCTTTGAACACTTCAGCTTCAGAATTTTTTTCTTTATTTAACTTTGGTGTTTTAATTACTCAAGGTAATTATGCTTAATGTAAGCCTATCACTAAGGAGACTAAAAGGGTAACAAGTCATCAGAGTTTGCAATGAAAACCTTGCCTACATTTACTTACCCAGATACACCTATCAGGGTTTGAGTCAGTATTGAGCTCACAGAAAATTCTGTGGTCCTGACATCTGAAAAATAACTCCCTTGTTTGCTACCCTGTTACCAAACTCTGCGCTTTCAAAGGCATCCAGAAGCAAAGCTGTTCTTCGTGGTCCTGTGTCAGCTGTGCAGCTGAAAGATTCTCAAATCTAACTCCTAATCAACTGTGAATATTTGGGAAGATACTGCTTTGAGTCAGTGACAGTGTGAATGATCATGTGGACAGGCATAGAAGGGAGGAAGGGAAGCTACCCATTAATAAATGGAGTTGTCAGAAGTGTTTTGTTGATATGCAAATCTACCATTTACCTACTTCCAAGTCCTTTTTAGTTTAGCATGAGGGGACACAGCATGCCTAGACTCTTCAGATACTGGATAAGCAATAAACTGTTCATTCTGCACTTTGTTATGCACCCACAGTGGGAAACTGTGTATGGATAACATGTGTTAGTCTTCCTGGGAGGGGGCGTTTAGTGTGTTTACAAAACCACAGGAGAAGGCAGATATTTAGAGAATTGAGAAACTCTGAGTAGGATCATACATCATAAATCACTGGAAATGGATTGATTACCATTGCATTTTCTCCTTAAATCAAATTTGTTTCTAGCACAAGATTGTGGAAAATGCCATTCTGGCCAGAACCTACATGCAGTTCAGACTGCCAACAAATCTGTTAGGGACCACTTCATTGAAACAATAGATGAACTATGAAATAGTTGAATTGTGACATGATTAAACAGAGAAAAATTAATATAAGAAGGTTAGTCACACTGATATGAGGAAGTTTTCAATATGCAAGAAAAATAGAACATTAAGTGGAGTAAATGAGGCCTGATGTGTTCATGAAGGATGTAGAAGGTTTTTAACCTGAATGTCTGCAACAGTCAACATACAAGCATTGCCTCTTCTTTCATTCTTCTGCAGAGCATCATAAAGGATTTCTGCTGCATTTGAAGTTTCATATATTTCTGTGGAAAAGCAGCAAGGCTTGACATTTGAGAAATTCAAGAGGTTTTGTATTCAAAGAAAGCTGGTTAGGGTCAAAGGCATGTCAGTCTTTAATTAGTATTCAGCATCCTTTTGAATTAGCATGTTGAATATTTTAGATTCTAATTGTCTAGTGTGTAATTAATTCATTACACACTATGCTGTAAAAACTGAAATATTTCTTTGAGAAGCTGAAAATAACATTTTTTTATTATTTATACAGAGAGTGAGATATTGAATGTTGTATGTTTAACAGATTAGAAATTACTAAAATGTATTCTGAGGTAATTTAGCAAGCAGACAACAGTGAAGTTCCTTTAACCTTCTCTTCCTGAAATAAATGTTAAACTGAGGTGTCTGACATTCTACATTTTTGTCAGCTCAGTCTAACATTCTGCTGAGAGCTTTCTGTCATCATGGTGCACATACTGCAGCTTTCTATAGACAGGCATATATAAATCATTGCATCTGTATCAATGTCAGTGTTGCTCTGTTACAGAAGCAATATTATGTTGCTGCTCTGTGTTTATTTCATAAGAGACTGAAGTCTCCAATATTCAGAGGGAATTTTCATAAAAACCAGTTTATTTATATATATGGAAAGCAACACACCATTTTATAAATAGCTGTGTACTTAACCAAAAGAGTAAGTTTTCCTGCATGTGCTCTCAGGATTGGTTTTCTTTGATGTGCAACTCTATGAATAGCAAGTAACAGGGCAAGAGGTGAAAGGTAGCTCATGTGCAAAAGAGAACACTGTTTAGAGCAGGTCTTTTGGGGAGATAATGTCTTTTTTGCTTCTGAGAAGCAGGCTGTCAGGAGGTTTCAATGGTACTGTTAGGCTCTGCATACTAAAGCATGCTTTTTAAGATGCCAGTTCATATAAAATGGATTAGAGAAGCCAGGAGGAAAATATCTGCCAAAAGAACTAAATTTAAAGATACTTTTTAAAGCTTTACTGCATTTTAAATTTTTAGTAAAATAAATGAAAATTAAGTGGAAGATCAGGACTAGAACCAAATGGAACATTTTGTAAGTTAAGGTACTATAATAGTCTTTTTCTTTCTTTTTCTTTTCTTTTCTATTGACAAGTAAAACTTCAGCTATCATTTCAGAGTAGTTGTGTCTCTGTAGTTTGGAAGGTTATTCACCCAGTAATATGAGCAATGTGTTCTACTTATGGCTGTATATCCTCTGAAATAGATTGAAAACAGAAAGATTTGCTTTTCTGAGAGGCATTTAGACAATCTGAAGTTCATTGGTTTAGTTGTCCTGTTTGGTTTTGTGTTGGTTGGTTGGTTGGTTGTTCATCCTCATTTGCAGGCTTTGCTGACTTTTTTGAGAGAGAGAGCTTTAGTTTTTGAGTCTTTGTTAGGGCTGCGTAGGCAATCTATGATTTTTCTGTCTGATTACCTTGTTTTCTTAGGAGAATCTTTTTTTTTTCTTTTTATCTGTTTCCTCAGATGGTAGAAGTATCATTCATATTCTGATGGTTATTTTTTCTCTACTATCTCAATTTTTGTTTCATATGGAATAAATTAAAAAAACTTCCGAAAGTCAGAAGAATGTGGAATGTGTGTAGAGAGATGAGGCATAGCCTGTACTATCTGCCGTGTTATCTCGGAGCAAAGCTGTCCCAGAGCAATATACACTGCAGTAGTGCACATCTCAATTCAAGAGTCTGCTGCAGTTCTGTGACCTCTCCTTGGTCCCTCAGAGCAGAGGAGGGAACACTCAAAACATGTCTTGTTGGACCAGAAATTGTTACCTTGTCAGACACTGAATGTCTGGTAGGATATTGGGTTATTACGAAAGAAAAATACAAGTCGGAAAGGAACATCTCCCAGATAAAACTCTGGAATGAATCAATGAGTTGGTTGAGCACAAAGGATGGAGAGGTGAGGAGAGTAATTATCTCTTCTTAGGAGAAAAGAAAAAGGGGGGGGGGGAAGCCAACAACTTTAAGACCCCAATAAAAAGCAACAAATACGTTCAACATGATAAAGCACTAACTTTTCAAAGATGAAAACCAGTTTTTCATACTAGAGCAAGTGCTGTTTTCATCCTGGAAAAAAGAAGGCTCTGGATGACCTAATTGTGGCCTTCCAGTACCTGAAGGGAGCCTACAGGAAAGATAGAGAGAGACTGTTTACATGGGTATGTAGTGATAGGACAAGAGGTAATAGTTTCAAACTGAAAGAGAGTAGGTTTAGATTAGGTATTAGGAAGAAATTCTTTACTGTGAGGATGGTGAGGCACTGGAATAGGTTGCCCAGAGAAATTGTGGGTGCCCCATCCCTGGAAGTAAGGGCCAGGTTGGATGAGGCCCTGAGCAACCTGGTCTAGTGAAAGGGGTGTCCCTGCCCATGGCAGGGGGGTTTGGAACTAGGTGATTTTTAAGGTTCCTTCAATTTTGAGCAATATTATTCTAATATTGTCCATATTGGTTGATCAAACTTTCAGGGATGTGACCAATCAGAGTTCCTTCAAAGACATGTTAAAAGTTTAATTTCAATGCAGTGGAAATATTTTGAAGGTTTAGCAGACATGTGCAGGCATGGTGACTCCATAGCGTTTCATAGGAAAGAAATAGGAAAAAGTTGAATGATTTTAAAAGTTTTTGTAATTATTTTGGTAATCTTTGTGTAGGATATGGTACATCTTACAGAATGGGTTACCAAACCGAGGTTTTTAATATTCATGTTAGACTCAGAGACAAAAGAACTGTGTGTTAGTTAACTATTTATACTGCAGTGTTTATTTAATTGTAGCACTTAGAGGGCATAAGCACATTAGGACTTCTGTTGCCTTAGCTCTCTATAAAAATGCATGAGAGTTAAGTTCTTGCCCCAGAGGTCTTTTTGGGTGTCTGTGCTGCAGGTACAGGTCACCATCTGCTTGCCCATGCAAGTTTCAAAAGCTTTGTACAATTGATTACCTAAGAAGAAAAAAGAAGAGTTGAAAAAGTCTGGGCAGCCACACAGCTTTAGATGTTTAAGGACAGTCTCACATGCTGTTGGAAGAGCAGGACTGCCCAAAACGCAGCAGGGATTGCTGGATATTTGTTGAAGAGAAGTTCTGTATTTGAATAGTTTGAAATAAATTGAATAACTAAGGAGATCTGTTTCTGTGAAAGGGGGTAGGGGTTATTATTAGCATCTTCATGAACTGATGGATTTTTTCAAAAGGTGAGATTACTTTTATGTATAAAAGAGTAGTAAATCTGCTAAATAGATAAGGTTCTTGTGATTCTTGGTCCTTCCTGTTTCTGACTTGAGAAATGCTATCAAATTAATCAGTCTGTCATTTTTCTTTTTGGGGAGATGGAAAGGTCTGTTCTTACCACATTTTAGCTAACATTTGGTAATGAGTAGTGAGGTAAATTCCTAATGAAAATGAAAGGCAGATGGGTTTGGGTTCGTGGAAGTATTGTTGAGTAACTACAGAGTTTAACTGGTCTGCCAGGTTGAGAAACTTTAATGTGGCTAAATTAGACTCACATGTGGCAAGAAGACATCTTTCTTCTGCAGTTGGGAGACACCCAGAGCTTCCCTTACTTGTTTTTAACATGGTGAATGTTGAAATTACCAGACCAAACCATTAATTATTTTATCCAGTTATTTCTTCTCTGAGAGTGATCTGTCCTGTTGTTTCCATAGGAAGTACATGAAAGTGTAGTAAACAATTAAAACTTTGGAGTAACAATTAATGGGAGCAGTTGCTTACTTGCTGTATCAATTAGTATTAAGCTGATCTAATCACTAGGAAGACGTTTCATATCTGCTTCACAAACGAGATTATTTTTAATGCCACTGTGAAGCTTCCAGTTTGTTGTATAAGCACCTAATACAAGAGCATTTATATGGATCTTAGTAATTCTGAGCTGTATTTTCTTTTTTATTTTTTCACTGATCAGCAGAAATCATGAAAGGAGATTCAACCATTCAGTAACACAGGACAAAAACGTCTTTTCTTCTTTTTAGTCAAACCCTTGCAGATTTCAGAAGAGAGGAAACTTATTTAAGGTGTTATTCATATATTTTTTTTCTAGTAGTATTGGTGATTATCCCCATGTCACAGAAAGATGAAACAAAGGAGGAAGTTCAGCAGATGGCAATTTCAATGGGATATGTTTCTTTGATCTAAAGTTAATAAGATTGCAAAATTCTAATATAATTACTTGAAGGTTATTTATATGAGATTCATACCGAGTAATATAGAGTAACATATACAATACATATTTTAATTTAGTGCTCGATGCTAATTAGTCTTTAGTATGTACTGCCTGCTGAAAAACTCCTTTTCTGAACTGAAGTGTGAATTGCCTATAATATTATGGTAGCAATATTGGCCATTTCCCAAATTTCACAGTTATAAATGAGGAAGGCATCAGGACGAGAATTTTCAGGGTAACAAATACCAAGAAATGAACATATGTAAACCAAAAACCTAACAGCCTCTCATTAATATAGTAGATAATACCCCTTTAAATACAAGTATTATTAAAGTCTTCTTTATCAATGTATTTTCTTTATTTTTCAGATAGATAGATAAATAGATGCAGTATACCGGTAGAGAGAGAGAATGACAGTCTGGGTGTGTGGCTGCTGTTCAGCTCCTTTGTAGATGCATTCTTACATTGGCTTACTGTAAACCATAGCCTTTGCTGTATTTCCTTACACCACGAAAAATTATTGTAATTTTCTATTAATAGGGGAAATGGTGTGCTCTCATTTTAATATGTAAGGATATTTGCCCTAGTTTGTTGATATATTTTTCTGTGGTTGTGAATTGTTACTATTTGAGAAAAGGATGTAACTAATGGCCACAGTTTTTGCAGTTCTGTTAGTCCCATAATGCTGTGTGTAATTTCCACTTTTTACTTTCTGATTGTTTCCAGCACCAAGAAGGAAGCAGGAGCATGTAAGTACTGACATATTATCAAGTGCAAAGTGCAGAAAATGGATTTCTGCAGCTTGTTAATATTTTGCAATTATTTGTCCTGCCCTAGCTTGCATATTTGATTTGCCCTGAAGGATCTGTGGAAATGTGTATTCACCTCCATCTTATACCATCATATAAATTTGCAGTGAATTAGCTAGGTGACTCACTGGATAATATTGACTTTACTGATGCAAAATCATAGGATGTCTTTTATTTAGAATCCTTTCAGAGCACTTACTGGCACGTTTTTTAAAATATGGCTGGTTTGACAGATGTAACAACCTATTTTATAGAGGTCTTACTATAAAATTCACAAGACAGAATATTTTCTCGCAAATGGTAATGTTGTACAGTGTTTCTATAGCAGTCAGACAGTTTTGATGTGCTACAGATAATATGTTGAAGAGAACTTATTTTAGATAATTGTAGTTGCATGCTAGATAATATATTTGTTGTGATAGATTAAAGTTGAGGAATAGGAGTGCGATGGTACTGGTAACCCAGGGTATCCAGTAAAAGCACTTTGCAACGTATAACAAACATTCCAAAGCCAAGCCTTAAGGTCTGATAGAATTAAATTAGTGTGGCAATTTAACATGAATCACAATAGTTAATCCCTCAGTGCATGCTGAAGCTGGCACCATTAGCTCTAATTTCCATTGAAGCAAAAGAAGGAGGTCAGTCTAGAACAGCAGCTGGACTGGAGCTGCATATATCTGTTCCACACATTTATTTCTAGGCTTCAATTTATTGTCAGGCTTTATCCAGCCCCTCAGAGCAGAGCCCCAAAGCAGGGCTGTCCTAGCAGTATTTTGTCCTTCCTTTGGTTCCCACTGCTCCTGAAAGGGAGAGCAGGATGATGAGAGTGAGAGGAGGAGTGTGGCTTTCTTCCCATCGGGAAGCTGCCAGCCTCCAGGGCCAGTCTTCTTGGCAGTTTTTCTGCCAGCACCCTTACCCACCTGTGAATTTAGAGGCAGAAGGGAAAGATTCCTCATTTTGAAGGAATTGAAGTGAAAATAGAGAGGGTACAGCTAGGACAGTAGAACACAGAGCAGGGAGTCAGCAAGGAGCAAATAAGGAAAGCGAGTAAAATGCTTTAATGAAGCAAAAATACTTTAAGGAAATTAAAAAGCAGAATAAAATAAGGAAGAGTGTTACCAAGGCATATAAAAATTGACTTATTCTGTGCATGGAAAGGCTGCATAGACACAAGGTTCTTGTTGACAAAGTAAAAGAATAATTGCAAATCCTTGACCATTTTTGCAATCATTCAAGTTTTGTTTAGAAGGTGACAATTTTAACATTAAGTTCTAAACCTAAAAACTGCAATGTTATTAAAAGACATTCTTGCATATGTAGATATATTCTATATAATACATGTAATCTGCCTTTATGTGTTGTTTTGCACAAAATTTAAATCAACAGAAACTGGGATTGTAGAGTTGGCAGGGCATGAAAATAATAAAATTAAATAGTCAAAAATAATTCATCCTTTTTTTTTAATTTTAAACCTCATCCCAAAATCTTCTTCTGTAATTTCTCAGTTATGTAGCATACGATGTTCAAAGGCACTAAAGCAGATCTCAGAAACAGTAAATGCTAATACTCAGCATATCTACAGGTCATTGTTTGCCTTCATATTACAAAGCTGCTTAAAATACCATACTTCTTCAGACTGAAAATAATAGCTGTTATACAGCTTTAATTTGTTCTTCATTGCAAAAGACTTCAATGAAACTTTGCAAAGAAATTGCTAATAGTATTAGAGGCAGAAAGGCACAGAATTTTGTGAAGGTCTCTGGTACAGTGCAGGTAGCTGTGAACATGGAACTTGGAGGAAGAGCACTACATCACTTCAAGACAAAGGTGGCAAGCAGCCTACAGCAAAGAGCTTTTCTTCCCACTAATGTATTGGAAGGGAAAGAGCGTTTTGTTCACTTGTAACATAGGAAGCATATAAAGAGTAAGTCTGGTTTCACTGAACTAAATGAGAGCTTTGCTGTTGCCTTCATGGAACCCAGACCTTTACCCTTTTCTAGGTTGTTTAAAATTACAGCAGGCTTAGCAGAGCATTTTATGAAGATTATAAATGTGTAAATGTTGCCATACCTGTAATTTAGGACTATGTCAGCTGTTACAGCTTTACTCATTTTGAAGAAATGCAGGTTTAAACTACCAAACCAACCTTTTACTCTCCTACCTGCTTATTAGACAGTCTTTTGTAGTACAGTGTGAGTAATGCTTTGTGTCCAGTTGTGCCTCTTCAATGCAAATGGCATGTTTGATAAGCTGTTATGTACCCTTTGTGTACATATGTATATCTGTATAGGGGTACCAAAGCCTCCAAAGTGGCAATACACAGGTATCTAGGATAGAGTGAAAAGCAGGAATAACATATATTTTCCCATCCTCTGCCTATGCTTACTTAGTTCAAGAACTTCCTGAGCCAGATCAAACCATAAATCCACCACAACTAATTTGAGTAACTGACTTTATTTGATCAGACATATATCGACTTAGATATAGTTTTAAGAGCAAATCAATAGCCTGTAATCAATTGATACTTATGTTTGGCCCAGTAATTAAGGGAAAAATTTCCTCTCTTTCCATGGGTGCATAGTCTTCCCAAGAAGCTGGGAACTTGGCAGAAGGGAATTTGCCTTGTCACAGGTGTCTTTGGTGAAGGAATAAATTCTGTCAGTGCTGCCGTTACCATTTTGGAAGCATTTAAAGAGCTGTTTGACACACTTTAAAATTCACATAGCTGATTGCTTTAGAATATTTATAAAATTACTAGCAATTGTTTACCAGCTCAGTGTTGATTATTTTTCACTAGGCTGTATGTAGGCAACAGCAGAGCCCTCACAGGAAGTAGAAGAGATCTTGTCTTTGCGAAAATGAAAATATTACTCAAATCTATATTGTAATAATGAATGCTTGGGTCAGGAGAGCATCTGCAGAGGACAAGAACCAATAAGACGGCCTGGCACGTCCCTTTGTTGCTAGCTTTGGACTCCTTGCCTAATAAACTCTTGAGTAGAATAGTTCTTCACCAAATAATCTAAACATTGACTAGTTTTTCCTATTTTACTGCATTAAAATATTTTTTAAAATACTGTAGTAACAGTTACTTTAAAATTAAACTTGCTTTTCATGCTCTTACAATAGATGAGCAAAGAGGCAAATTCTCTCTTAGAAAGAACTCCTTTCACAACAGTGGTTGCTTTTCTTATGTGTCTGCCCAGCATGGAAGTCTGATTTCTCAACACGCAGCTTTCATTTCAGATATACTATAATACTTTCTACTTATATTTTTCAGACATTTTATTTCTCTGGCATTTTCTGATGTGTTTGTGAGGCTGAAGTTTCTTGCCTGCCATAAAGAGATGGGCATTTTGTACTTGCAGCATTGTGGCTGCTGTGTGGTAGCAGGACAGAGGACATCCATGTCCCCTGCACATTTGTCTGCTTATTTATGTCAGATTTGTGTCACAGATGGTAATTTCCAAAAATAGTGCCTGAAGTTGGGTTCTTAGTTTCATATCTGGAGCCCGATCTTGATTACCCAATGAATTTCCTGCATAGAGGAGTAACCTTTTTATCTTGTTACTTGTTTTATTTGAAGCCAAGTTGGGCTCTGTATGACTCCACAAATTAACGAATTTGGAGAGAACTGTGAGCCCGGGTTAAAACTGAGACCAGCTGGGCTTGGGCTGGGGCTAAGCATGTCTTTGTGTCCACTGGCAGAGCAGAGGGTGGGTAGGACACTAGTGCTTTGGGTGTTTAGGTGTTGGGGTTTGTGTGCTTGGGTTCCAGGGATGGCCAAATTTGTATCCGGAAAGAAGTGGATCATATTTTTGTTGTCTTCTGAGGGTTGGGCATAATTCATTTTGAGAGACTGTCTCTGTTTGTCACACAGTCTGTTCCCTGCTGTTGCATGGATTACAAGGAGACACGTTCATGCTCTTTGAGTTTTTCCTCTGCTCTTTTTGTGGCATTAAATAGTTTAAACTAGTCTCTTGCCTTTTGTACAATAGATTTGCTAAAGGATGTTGGCAAAAACTGTGTGGGTTTTGGCCTGTGCAATAGCGGAAGAGATGCTGTGTGGTCTCCCCTGGCTAAACCTCTGTGACATGGCTTTATGCACTCGAGGGAGGCTTGTGTCTGTATCCCAGCAGGTTCCTTCCGGCCTTAAGCTGGAAAAAAATGGAAGCATATGGAGTGGAAGCAAAGCTCGCATAACTTTGCTTGTTACTCTGAAACATATCTTCTGCAGAAGCTGTAGTGAGCTGTGTATTTTTTCCATCACCCAAGCACTCAGCCACTCAAGCAGTGTGAGGCGGAAGGACTCTTACTGTCCCCCTGCAGTGCCTTCAAGCCCTTCATGCCACTACTGGTGCTGCTTCAGAGGCTATTTGGCTGCTTCTCAGCTGTGCCTCCTCAGTCATGGGGCAGAGTGAGTGCAAGGCATGTGAGCTTAAGGGGTAAATTGGTGCATATTGAGCAGCCTGGTTGTTAGCCAGGCTGTTACTGCTGTCCCAGAACCACAGAATGGGTCAGGTTGGCAGGGACCTCTGGAGGTCAGTGAGTCCAACCTCCCTGCTCAAGCAGGGACCCCCAGAGCCTGTTGCTCAGGATTGGGTCCAGATGGCTTTTGAGTATCTCCAGGGAAGGAGATTACAGTTGGTATAAAGCTAACACAGCTAAGTCTCCAGTTCCACTTCAGTGTTAGCCATATCCATATATTAGGAATTTGTGACCAGAAGGCTGGGTAAACTCTCAGAGTGCTGAGTATTTCTCTTCCAAAGGGTACACACCCCCTGCTCAGGGGCACCCTGCTTAGTGAAAAAGCTTGTTAAACTTCAGAGAGGCAGAATAGTTTGGTTTACTGGTTTTCTCTTGATTTTAACTAATAATTGCAAGCTGGTAATTAACATCCTCCAAAACCCCTGAGAAAATAAATTGTATCATAGCTCACTCTGAAACCATTAAAGCCTTGTTGATGTGCAATTAACCTAGGGACTAGCTGCATTCTTAAACTATAGTGATGTCTGTTTGACCCAGGGCACAAAATTAAAGAAATGTGTGAATGACAGGCATAAAATTACAGAAATGTGTGTGGGACTGCACAGTCCATTGCTCCACTTTGAGGTGTTACCAAGGTCACGTCACATTGGACATTTTTGCGTCATTGCTGTCATAGCCAGTCAATCGTTTTGGACTCCAAAATCTATTGACCAGCTGCGGATTGGGTGAGAGTTAATTGCATAAGCTAAAGGGGAGAGCATGCCCTGGGCTGCGTCCTGCGAGGATGGTTTCGACACACACTCCTCATCAGGCATTCAGACATGTTGTTTAACACTGTGTATTTATCTGTCATTTGGCAACTACATGGGCAGTTAAGGTGAAAAAAGTTATAAAATATGAGTTACACAAGGACAAAAATAATTACATATTTTGAGGGGCAGAATGCATAAGCTATACTTCTGAAGAAAATACTATTAGATTGTCTTATGTGACTTCCATTATTCTTCATTTTTGTACTGTCTACTGAACTAAAATAAGGTTCAGCAAAGGGTGACTAATACTGTAAGAATATTGTAGTGAGTATTAATACTTTGCAATTTAAATCAGAGACAATCTGAAGTAGATCAGAAAAAAAATCTTGGGAAAAAAATGTACTACAAATGGGGTTGCTTTGTCTGCTATTCCTCACAGTGCTATTTATCAGGCACAATACTCCAAGGCACAAATTATGTGATTCTGCAAGTTTTCCTGACTCTGCACTTACTAATTTTGCAAACCTATTGTTTCATTTACATTGGCTTTGTACTTGGTATTCTGTCTTGAATTAGGCATACAAGAAAGGAAAGAAGATAATTTTTTTGTTGTTGTTCTTTGCTGTTAACTTTCTATTTCTTGTAGCAGATTCCCATTCTGGATCTGTGGAGTCCAGGCAAACTTCCTGTCATAATTCCTGTAGAAACAGCTATAAAAATCTCTCAATCAAGGAGGGACCTCAGAAGATCCGTAGTCCTACTTCCTGCTCAGAGTAGGATTGGCACCAAATTTAGATCCCAGGGCTGTGGGAGGGCGTTTCCTGTTGGGTCTTTTGAGGACAGGGACTACAAAACCTCCCTGGGCCCCTGCTGCAGTGCTTAGTTATCCTTGTGAAATGTTTTCTGTTGGGGCTTTCTTAGTTTATTTTTTAAGGAACACTTAATTTCTTGTTCCCTGGCTGTGCACCCTGGCCAAGACCCTGATTCTCTCTTCTTGCTGAGCTCCTTGTAGATATTGGCAGGTGTCTCAGGGCATATGCATCACCTCCCTGCCCATCTTAGATCCCATAGTTAGACTTGGTAGAGTTGATCAGTATCCTTCTTATACTGGAGGGCCCAAAACTAGATATAATCTTTCAGGTACAGCTTAGAAGTAAGGAGATTAGTAAATTTTCAGTCCTCAAAAAGTTAAATTACTGTAATTGCTTACAGTCCTCATGAGAGTGACAATTGAGCATTTGTTTCTTTGTTATCTTCAGTTTAAAATTATTCTCACTTCCTTATCAAAAATCTGCATTTGTCTGTTCATTGCTCACGTGTGGCTTGCCATTATAGGGGGTTGTTTCCACTGGGTTGCAGCATCACAGGGCCATTGGTCTTGGCTTTGGGAAATAAGGAAGTTGTGAAACTGTTCCTGCAAGTCTTTTATCATACTACTGAAGTAAGGGAGAAACTGTGTTCTGGAAATCAATTGCTTTCAAGAAGACTGAAGGGTTATGCAGGATGGCTTAACTGAAAATAAGCATTCAGTGTTGTATTGTGGCTGTGGCTGTGTGGTCCTGGGATTTATAAAGAGGAGTGTACTGGTATAGGGACTGGTTATTACTACTGTCAAGAAGCATCAGTTACCATCTCCAGCTAAGGAAACAGATTGCTGAAAAACTGGTCAGTGTCAGAAATGCAGCTTAAAAGTAACCCTAAGCCCAGAGTCCTTAATCACCATTCCTTGCAGAGTGTTCAGTGCCATAGACAAAAACCTTGAGGGAAGGTTTGTGATTCTAGAGATGAAGTTACCATAACTTCACCTCATTATAATCAGTGAGAACAAATTTCCATTAAATAAGCTTTTAAACCTTTATACAGAATAAAATAGTATATGTAGAGCTTACTGAGTTTTGCAGTGGGTGTTAATTTGCCTCTTCTATAACTGATTGGTACTTACAGACTAACCTGATAGAGTTTTTGAGACAGCTCAAGAGCCAAGAAACTACTTTTGTGGTGATTGGGCACCATTAGGAAAGAAGAGTTTAATAGATATCTGTCTTGTTTTCTTATTATAATTAATTTTAGCAAGTGGGAAAGATACCATGTAACATTGCTCTTTCTAAGGGCTCATGAGCTGTTCTACATGGTGTATACAGGCAAGCCAGAAGATGAAATTGCTGATAAAAAACATCTGCCTTCATGTCTTCTTATGTTTAATATAGACTATTTACATATGTCTGTTCTTCATCTGAACAAACTTACGTGTATGTTGAGTTTACCTATGGAAAAGCACAAAACCAGTGAGTCATTAGATCCTGGTTTCTTTGAGTTTCACTTTTATATGCTTTCTATTTTTAAAATTGTTTTCCTCAGGTTGTGGTTGAATTGTCAGTTGGTATTAACACACATAGTGGTGAAATTAAGAGTAGTTAGAGGCTGGTTTACCAGGACTGAGCATAACTGGAAAAATAACAATGTTGTAAGCATGTGACACAGAGCTCAGCAAGGGCAGTAAATCAACATTAAATGGGCAAAGACTGCTAGCACCTGTTAAATGTTGGTTGTCCCACAGAAACCATAAAGGAAAGGTGAGAGTGTTCAATTAGGTTATGAGTGTGTATGAAACCAGCACTGGGACAGCAGGAATGTTATCTCTGTCATCCCCTGGTGCACAAAGAAGGTCACAGATGGGTTGGCAAGGTGGTGGTGGTATGAGAGGCAGCTCCTGCTTCTCAGTCCAGGGGCAGAAGGAAGCCGTGTGCTGGGACACACAGAATCCTGGCCCAAAGAAGCCCTGCTATGCAGAGCAAGGAGCAGAGCAGCTCCTCAGCCCTGGGTGCTGGGCACAGGGCTTGGAAAACAAGGTGGGCCATGGTCTTCCTCGTGCCGTGTGGAAACATCCTGCATTTCCAGTGAGTCTGTGGCTTGAACCAAGCCCTGGCACTGCTACAGCAAAATCCCTTGGCAGCTCCTCGGGTTTTGCTGCAGTTGAGGTCTCTGGTGCTGCTGTGTATTTCTGTTGTTTCATGATTTTAGCTATTTAATTTGTATTTTGGTATTGTTGACAGAATTAAATCACACATTTAGACATCCCTCTAACTGGGGAGCTACCACAGCCACACCCTGTGCAATAAGTTTGTGTTTCTGGTTGTGAATGAGCCCACAAAGGAAGTAGCCTGATTTCCATGTTTGGTATGCAGCTCTGTTCGTGGTGTGAAAGTATCCATTACATTTTAATAAAGTCTTTTCAGAAAATTTAATATTGTAATGTAGGGAAAATGAAATAATCAGTAAAGCCTATTTGTAGACCACATTGAAGGGGTTTTGCTGTTTCTCCTGGAAGTACTGTCTAATTATTTTACATGTGCTTTACAAAGAAATTTAAACTTCGTAAAATGGGAATAGCAAATCTATTGAATTACACTAGGTAAGTACTTAGAGCATTTCCTAACACTAGAATTTTAGAATAAACAACATTATAGCCCCACTAAAATGAACCAATACTAGTTTAAACATGTTTCAGTCAGGTATTGCATACCTAGGCTGCTGTTGCTAAGGTACTGCATAAAACAGAGCATTAAGTATAAACCTTTCACCAGTAACTCTGAGCTGATAATAAATGGAGAATGGCTTCTTGAGCCAATTCATTTCAGAGCTGTGCCTCTGATTAGTTTACAGAGGCTTTTAACACCCCTCAAGTGAGTGTTTGTTGTCATGGATACAGTAGGTTCAACAAGTGGATCAAGAAGTTTTCAATACCTCTCTTTCTGTATTTTTAAAATACTACTTAAAGCTTACAAAGAAGTGTCTTTTTGATGGAAGAGTAGTTAATTCAGCCCCACAGGTTTGTCAGTGAACCTGTTGGGCCCATTGGGGGAAGGTGATCTTACAAGGTACCTCATCAGTTCCCTTTCTCAGCAATAAAAATTTAAAAATACACTCCCTTGCCCATATGTTGTCTTAGAGAAATATTTTCCCATTGAAATTAACATTTCCTTTCACAGTAAAAGAAAAGAAAATTTAAAAATTCTTCAGCCTGAACTTGGCAAAGAATTTCTCTGTTTAAAGGTGCCACCACATGTTGCTTGCCCAAGTGATAGCTCTTAGGGGAGCCTGCTGCTGCCAGGTACTGCCAAATACATTTTGGTATTAGAAACTATAAAGAAGAAATAAAATATGCAGCTCTTGGGGTTCTCACATGGCTTATGATTCATTTCCTGAAATGAATGACTGCATTTGGACTGGTTTTGCCCAGGCCTTGTGTGCCATGGCAGCATGTGAAGCTATTTTAAGAGGTTTTTCTACTCACTGGCCCACTCAGGAAGCTGGGATATTTGTTTGTTCATGTAATATATTTTAAATATTATAGCATAAGATGGCCAGCATGAGAGAATCCTAGTTTAAGATTAGCTCAGTTAAAATTAGTAGGGCTTTCAAAAATAAAGGAGAGTGGTCCAGCTTGTACAGAGTTTTTTGACAGATTGCATTTAGTCATCATTAGTAGTCATGTGCTTGGGTTTTTTCAAGGCTTTGGCAAGCCCTGCAGAGACCAGAGAATAAAAACACCATTCCAGCTTTCTGCATTCCTTATCAATCCCCATAAAATTACATCAGCACTCAGAATTTAAGAAAATCATTCTAAAATAAGAGAATTAGTTTTGGATTTGATGAATCAGGAACTGAATGAAGTTGCTCTCTTCTGTGTCTTTTCTATGTTTTTACAATAGGAGCAAAAGTCACTTTAATTGAAGATGCTGTGGTTTTATTCAGACATTTATTTAAATAAGTGAATCAGGGTGTAGAAGAGGAATCGGTATTCCAGCCTTTAGCTATTGCTTTTTTCCCTGCACTGTTGCTATGGAGAAGCATACAAATATTTGCATCACAAACTAATTTTACTTCACTTACAGATGGCATGGAAATAGAGATTAAAATGGTAAAGTTGATGTAGGTGTGTTTTATCATGTAGAGTGGTGTTTTGGAATGGGTTCAGGCCCAGACTAGCAGCAAAGAAAAGGTAGAAGGTGCTGTGTTAAAGCATCTGACATCTTTCTATCCCATGTTGTGGGGTAGAAACTGAATGATAGTGTGCACTTTATTTGCAGTTCTATCTTTTCCAATTTTTATAGCATTATTAGATACTTCTCTAATAGCTCATATATCATGGACCATTTCTGTGAAATCAAATACAAATGTAAGAGAAAGAACTTCAGCTCAGTTGCACATATCCATCTTCCACTGGGGGAAAAGATACAGAGCCCACACAGCTGCATAGGAGTTGAAAGCTACATAAATTGTTTCTTCCTATGATCACTCACATTTTTTCATGTCCAGCCTTTTCCTTTCCTTGTCTGCTGAATTGCCTCCAAGGAGGCAGTGATGCTGGGCATCAGCAGTGAATTCCTGCAGTGCTGTGTATCTCCTTGCCTCTGCTCTTCACTGTGTCCTTTGGGCTGGTCTCCCTCTCTTCTCCTTCCTGGGACTGTTGTCTCTGTCTTTTTTCTTCAGGGACTTAAGTCACTGTGACTATTTTTGGTTTATAAGGGTGGTTCCAGCCTTCAGACCATTGGCTGACACCCCCCACGTGATGTGTGAGAGATGCCTTTGGCACAATTTTAACTCTTTCTTGTTGCTTCTGTAAGTTCTGCATTTGTCTTACTCAGCAGATATTTTCAACACCTGGGATTGTTATCCTGGTTTCACATGGAGATGTCTCTGGTGACATCCTAAGATAATGAAAACAATACTGGTTATTAGCAGGACTGGAAATAGCACATACCACCATAGCAGTCTGCTGCCTCCTTCTTACGTGACAGGATGATTTTATTCAGTTCAACAACAAAAGAAATACCGAATAACGGTTAACAGATTGTTGCAATGGGAAATGGGGGCAGCAGTTTGTCAGTAGTTCATTGACATTTTGAGATCAGCTTTTTAAGCTGATATTTAAGCCTAAATATTTAAGGCTAAATGACTTTCATGTAAGGCATTATTCATCACAAAAGTAATTAATTAACATACAAATTGCACTGCCATTTGATGAGTGTTTTGGTGGACAAAAGTAATACCTCTGTTAAAACTGGGTATTTTTTAAAAATTGGGCATGACAGACTTGTGGTTTTTGGTTTTAAATGCTCAAGCTCTTTTTTTTTTTTT
>VZRN01004070.1:53173-76910 GCA_013397935.1 Dasyornis broadbenti | reverse complement strand
TTTTTTTGGTGTGGTTTTATTACTTGGTTGGATTCCGGAGTGTCCTGCTTTGGGCTCTAGCTGGTTTATGTTTTCCTCCTGCTGCCGCTGTACTTAGCATCTCTCTTCATTCTTCTCTCCTCTGACAGCAAATGAAGCTGGTGGCAGAGTCCCTGAAGGAGTAAACATGGAGGAATGAGTGTGACTGAGGCCATCACATGTGAGGCGGAGCCAGGCTTTGTGGTCATGTGTGACGCTCAGCGTACACCCCCTACCACGTACTGAGTAGGTGGTGCCTGCTTATATGAAACCTGGTAAATAATCTTTGCCCAACACTGTAAAAAATTGTATTTTCTCCTGCTCTCTTTTTTCTCATATGCAATTGTTTGTGAAGTTTACACCAAATAAAGCACTCCAGCTTATGCCAGGTCTGGATGAAACCTGCCAGACTCTGTGTGGTTTGAGTGATTGAAAACAGATCCTGTGAGGAAGCATCCAGAAGCTAACAAGAATTTTCAGCTGCGACTTTCTAAAGGAAAAGAAAAAAGTAGACTATTATTTAATTCACAGTGTACTGTCCCTTTATGGTTATTGCCCCTTTTGTTCCTTTATTACAATAGCTAATCAATCCTGTATTATTTCAAAGATTTGCTTATTAGCTACTGCTTGTCCACAGCAAATTAATTTGAGTATGTTATATATTTCTTAGGGAACAACAATGTATTTCATTATGCGATCTGAGAAATAGTTGAACATAAATATTTATAGAGTATGCATTATATACTCCTGTATGCTAGTACTCTAAATAGGTCCCAGCTAAAATCTTTTCAAAAGCTAGGTAAAAAAAAAATTCAGTAGGAAGCAGATTGCTGATCAGTGACTTATGAAGCATATTTATTTTTTAATTTACATTGGATTTTGGTATCACTCCCCTGGATTTTGAACTGCAGTATTGTATGGATGGATCTTCTGGTTAAATGAACTAACAGTAACAGATCAATTAAACTTGATACTTGATATACCAGTACTTGTGATTGTAGTGAATATCTGATTTTTTTTTCCCTTGCATTTCACAAAAAGGTAGTTGTCCTAATGTTTCATTGTTTCGTGACAGTAATAGGCCCAAAATCTACCGGCTTTGCTTCTGTGACCTTGAGACAGTTTAGTTTATTTCTGGATGCTGTGATGTGCACTTTTGGTAGATGTAACTGTATGTGGTGCTTGCTGAAATTTTGTTTGGAAAAATCTGCTGCTGCCATAATTAAGGTGTTTGCCTACTTTGCACATTTCAGATTGCTGCCACACAACTCCCACAGCAGAGTAATATCACTAAGCCAAAATAATATATTTTGTCTGGAACTAAAACTTAGGATTTCTCAGGCTCTGCAGGTGTGACCCAGTAAGAAATGACTGTTCTCCTGGGAAGAGGAGCGAACCTGTGCTACAGCTGCTCTGTTTTTGCTTCTCCCACTGTTAGTCCCCCACGCTGCTGCTTTTTCAGGGGTGTCTCACAGGCTGCTGCTTTCACAGCCTGTTCCTGAAGCTGTGGCAGGGCTGTGGCTGCACAAGCTCTGCCCTGAGGATCTCTGAGGGAAGTATGTCACCCTTCCTGTAGTGCTGCAGAGATCCCAAAACCAAGTGGTTTTTTAAGAGGGAAGCAGCGTGTTCTCCATAAAAACTCCCCATCTTTGCAGTGTCTTGCCCACTTCGATCTGAAGTAGATCATGTTTGTTCAAGTTTTGAGTGAGCAGTTCCAGAGAAGAAAAATCCATGGGATAGATTCCTGATGGAATATGTTCTTGTGACCTCGGCATAGCCATTTTGAAGGGATTCTGCAGGTCTGCTAATTGCTGCTGGTTTAGGAGCATGGAGTTGGTGTGTTTTGCTGTATCAGGTGCCTGGAATAATTTGCTAAGATGGGTTAAAAAAGAAATCAAGTTGTGTGTCAACTGTGATCACATGAAAAAAATAAGTTGCCTTCTGCAAAACTGACTTTGTGGTTTTCATTGTGGGGTCCATTTCTTCTATTTTATCTGGACTAACAGGAAAATCTCTAGTGAGGTATAAGTACCCAGGGACATCAGTAATGTTGGCTGTTGCCTTTGCCTTGGGCAAATCCCTTCACTTCTGCTTAATTTCCTTATCTATAAACAGGGATAATACTGTTCTTAGGTGCGTTCTCCACCTAAAATGAGCAAGTATGGAGGAATTCTGACCTTCCATGGTGTGACTGAGTGAGAAGTATGGGACTTCTTTGTTTTGTAGGGATTCAAGTTTTTTTCCAGATACTGGGAGAACTCTTGTTTTAGCATCACAGATGGTACATAGTCATGACAGAGACTTTCTGTCCTAAAGGCACACACTGTGACTTCCTGAGAAATGTTCCCTCATAGTGCCAAGTAGTATTTTGTCACTGAACTGAAATTTAGCTCCTGTTCCTCTGTATGAGAGACTTTGTTCTTTCAGTGGGGAGGGGTTGCTGTGTTTCATACTGTTTGGTATTGGGTTTTGTCTTTTGGGGTTTTTTTACATTCATGACGGCATCTATTTTCATTTCTCCTTTGAAAGAAAAAAATGTTTCTGTCTGTGCTCCTGAATGGGTTGTTTCCTTTCTGCTGTAGGTGCACCTGTAAAAATTGTGGGATGCCAGGGATGAAACTCACTGACCAAAATCAGTTGTCACATGAAAATACTAGAAAGAGTAAGATATTTATCAGTAGCTGCCATTCATAAGGTATGGAATATAAATGTCTGTTCCCAGTGTCCATGGCAGGGTCCTGTCCCAGCTGGGAGAGCCTCACACCTCTAGACAGCCGTGATTCTGAGCCGTCAGGAGGGCAGGCTGACAGGGCCGAGTGCGTGCCAGCTCTGCCAGTGTGTGAGTCCAAGCAATAAGATAATTTAATCTCTGGTCTCAAGCTTCAGGGAAAAACTAAGGATGAGGCTGGAAGCATCGTGTTTGGGAAGATGACTGTGTGGTAGTAGTTTGTTTCTATCTGTTAAGACTTGGATTTTACACATCTCCTTAGCAGCAACAATAACCCAAAAAAGCTGTTTGTAAGAAGAAGGGCACACTCATAAATTACTTGCTGGTGATACAAAAGTTCTCTCATCAGGTACATTGTGAGCTTGATTGGCCTAATTGCGTGGCCCAAAGGGAACTGCTGACTCAAGATCTCTACTGTTCACCTCCCGTGAACCTGAGGACAAGAGAAGAGGAAAACATTCATTACATGGAAAGATTCCTCTGTAAGCAGGCAAGCAGTTATGAATACTTCAGCCTACCTGGGCCTGAGAGAATTGATCTTGAATCTCATTCAGAGCAATTTGAGTTTACTTCCTTACTGACATAAGCAAAGCCCCTAGGAACAATGCCTACTACTACCATGTGCTTTCTTCAGGAAAGCTCTGCCATGCCTCACCCAAGAGCTGGAGGGGTGAGTGCCAGTCAGGACAGGGCTGACAGCAGGGCCTGGTGACTCAATGCCAGCCCTGGAGACTGGTGCTGAGAGAAGAGGATCTCTCTGCACCCCAGTGCTTGATACAAAACACAGTGATGGCCTCCGTCATCACTGGCATCATGAGGGCAACGCTGGCCTGGCATCGGCGCTCATCAGCCCTGGCTTCTAGGGCAGTCCCAGTGCCAAAAGGGGCCTGTCCCAGGCTGAGGGCATGTGGCACACAGTGGCCCAGAGAGAAAACCAGATTCTGCGTCTCCAGCTCTGTATTTCTCAAGAGAGAGCAGTGAGAGGGAAGAAAGAGAAAGATGTTACACAAAGGCTTTTGAAATGAATTGCTGAGGAGATCTGACATGACACATCTGAGAGCCGAATAAAGTCTGTACTACCTCTCTGTGTTTCTCAGGCCCTATACTTGCATTTTTCATACAACGTCATTCTTCCACCACATGGGAAAATAGAGGTCATCTCTTTCTTTACCCCTATATAATAAGGCTTTACTCTGTCACCAGTACAGGGTTCTTGACTTCCAGAAATCTACGTCATTTGTAATACAAGCAGACAGGCCAAACTGAGTCATCTTACAATTACAATTTAAAATTAAAAGAATAAATAAATAGCCAGAGCCTGTGGTTCAGGGAGGGAGCAGGCTAAGACAGCTGCAGAGACAGTGCTCTGGAGAAGGGCAGTCCAGCAGTCCCTCAAAACACTGTATGGATGTGACTAGTGAGGGAGCCTGGCTGGCTGCATCCAGTTGGCATCTCACCAAGTGAGTCACTGCTACACTTTCCCAAGTGCAGTCACATTAAGGTGTTATTGCTCAAACACCTTTTATTGAAAGCAAGTTACCATTTGGAATTAACGTCAAACAAATCAGTTCTGATTCATTCACAAAAACTTAACCATGGGGGAGGCTAACAGGGTAGCTGGGTTGTCTCTGATGTTTGGGACATTCGAGCTTCCCCGTTCCGTTTATTGCCAGCCACCTGCAGTAGAATTTCCCTTTATTTGCTAATGAAAAAATCCTTTTAAAAAATCTGACATGACAGGTATCAGACCTGCATCTACCAGCTACTGAGATATTATTGCTTGGCCTTGCACTACAAGGTGTTATGCTTTTCCTGGCTCAGTCATAGTCACAGCCCTGCAAATCAAATTCCTTGGCCACTCCTTTCCTGCTACGCCTCCACGCTTTTGCAGTGACCAGAGCTGGGAAGCTCCTCAGCAGGGGTGAGGTCCTAGCTGCACAAGCCTGTGGGTGCAGCTCTGCTCAGCTGCCCCGGTCTAAAGTAGTGATCTGTTAATGGCATATATTCACATAACCTGTTCCATGCCCTTGATACCTGTGTCCACACCCTCCTGGCTGGTTACAGTTGGTGCTCTAGGAGCAGTTAAATCCCTGCAGCAGTGCAGGTTGTGCTGAGCTGCTCCAACCACAGGCCACCACCTCTGACACCTCTGAGAGGCAGGATGCCAGAAGCCACCTGCTCCCAGGCAGTGCCATGCACCTCACTGCAGCACTTCCTGGTGAGGCAAAGACAGCTGGCACTGCTGCCTTCCCCTATTTTTACTATTACCCACTTTACATTGTAAAGAACAGTGGTACTGGGTTAGGTTCGGATTAAAAACAATCTATACTGCTGAAACTCACACCTTCACAGGAAAAAAATACTAGTTTACACCATAACTGTGCAGATCCAGCGTCCAACCCACCACTTCATTTAATGTGGTCAGCCTGAAAGCACTGAAGCAACTTCCTTTCCCCACGAGTGACATCAGGGCTGGGAGAGGTGTCCCTGCCCTCCTGGGACTGTAGTGGACACGTGTGGCTGAGATGAGACTCATCTACCTGACATGGACACATGCACAGCAAACATTTTAGCTGAGACTTTAGGACCCCGTGTCCTGGAGCTGCTAAGAGGGTTTAAGCTGCACAGGGGTAGCACACATCCTCTCGCTTAGCAGCAGGGTGCCAGGTTTACTAAACCATTTAAACCAGTCTGAAGTTCTGCCGGAGGAACAGCTACTTCAGCCTTGAGACAAAAAACTCTTAGCAGATAACAAATATGACAACTGTTAAGCCCAAATGAATGCATTTGATCAATGCAAGAGAAAAACTGTAAGTTCATAAAGTAATGTCCATCGACACACAAAACTGGGCCCTTGCATGGCAAGGCCCCTCACTCTCCCCAGCTGCTGCAGCACAAGGACTGGCCCGGTGTGCATGCTGCCCTCACACATCGAACGCCAGGAGAAACAGACCGCATCCACATGCAAGTCATCGGTTATGCATCAATCAGGATATCACTTTTATTAACTGGATTTTCCACTTCTGTCACACACCATGAACGTTTATACAATGAAAAAGCCAAATATTGCCAGAAGCAATAAGATAGTTGGTATTTCTGTACCCTCTTAACACACATGGATTCTTTCTCGGTGAGAAATTTTTATCCTTCTGTTCATTAATTCTGCTTATTTAGACTGCTACTCTTAAAATTCTGTGTCAAGATTGTCACATCTTAAATACAGATTAAGTTGCTAGAGGTACATTATTTTTTATATATTTTTATATACACAGATACAGAAAAATACAAGACTAAGTGTTTTTCCACGGTATTTACTTTATACACTACTGTAACTATATGTAACTCTTAAATACACGTTAAGGGGTACAAGAAACTGTTTACTTGCTCTAAATAGTTTGGTCCAATATTATCTTACTGTAGTGGTTATTCTCGCCTTTCCTTTTACGTGACGACATAACACGACATATGCACAATCATTCACCTATCGACAGAGGGGAGAGGACAGCACTCAGACTAACACATCTGTACACCCAGAGGTCCAACCAGCCACACACAACTATAAGGCTATAATACAACTATGCAGCATAAATGGTCAACACTGCTGTTCTAAAGTGAGCACCATCTATACAGTCGTATATAAAAACATTGGAAACAAAATACACCTGGGTTTAGTTAAAAGGTGCCATTCCAAGGCTGTACATATCAGGAAAGAGTATTTACAATACTTGGAAAAAAGCTGCAACAAATAAACTTTATTGCCAATGCCCTTTATAAACTTGTCTCCTGTGTGGATGTTATGCTCACTGTCTGTGAACGACACATCTCATTTCTGGCCCTTGGTAAGATCCCTGCCTAAAAATTTCAAGCAAATAAGTTCTATGGCTTCAACCACACATCTATGCTTGTAGCTTTTAACTAAACTGCAACTAGATATTCAAACTTAAAGCAGCTAAACACTTATCCTTTGCCTTGTTCCAGAAGCAGAACCCCTGGCTCAGCTCACCGGAAATGACACCCCATGCACCTTAGACTCTCTGAAGTCTTGTAAGCATCCGTTGTGAGCTGTGGCCATCCTGACCCAGCCATTCTTTGGTGCTCTGCTCCCTCCACAGGGGACCCAAAACTCACTGTTATTGCCCAGTCTGCAAGTGTTAGAAGATGCTCAACAGTGTCAAACTGCCCAGGGTGCTGCTACATAGTACCCCCAGTTTCACTAGCATTGCTTAGTAGACCCAGTGCACAGCATGAAAAAATAAAACATTCTTGCCCTTCCCAAAATTAGGAATCTGCAATATATTTTATTCTAGACAATAAAATTCAACAAAGTTAATTTATCTGGTGAAAAGTATCCTTTTATACAGAAACACTCTAAATCAAGACCTTGCCATGACAAAGGGAAACCCAATAGGAAGGCTGAGAGCTATGAAAGAAAGACTTTCCTACAGTTTATTTTAAATGGACTTTATGAAAAAGCATATTACTGAGAAAAAATAAGTGGTGTACATGTGGGGAACAGCAGTATTTTAAGTCTTGAGTAATAACAAAAATGTAAATGACAATAATTTCAATGTGAATCCAATTACCTAAAGGTTTTCCATCCCTTATTGCCTTCTGGAATCTCAGAGAGGGGAAGAGAGAACAGCGGAGAGGGTTTACAAGGTAAAAGCCTAAAATTCTAAGTGTCACGATATACCGCTAACAAAAGCGATTCATACAAATACTTTATTTTCAGTTAGCATGTAAAAACTCAGAAGTAGACAATATTTACCTTTGTTATATTAAAAAGGATTGTCTGCTTGTAATACTAACATATTTCTATGGGAGAAAGTTGCCTTACAATCTACTTGCCTTTTTTTTTTTTTAAAGAAAACTGCCTCTAGCAAAACAAGATCCTTTCAGTTTGATTTTTGAGCCACAACTTTATCCATATCATAGCTTAAGACAAATAGATGTGGGTTTAAAATTGTATTTCAAGATCACTAATTTTCAGTGCATCTTTGCTTTGTACAAGCCTTGGAACATCTGAAAGCTCCCTGAAGAGTTTTCAGCATCAAAACATTATTGCTTTGGTTCTGTTTCAGACACATAGAAGTATGCCACATATCACATATTTTAGTTTTCACAGAAGGTCAGAACAAGAATTAACATTTCACAAGCAAACAAAAGCTTCTCTCTCTAGTTTAAGTGCAGAACATGAAACTCCTAAGTGCTTCATTTACATTAGGATCCAGATATTTATTTTAATTTAATCCAGATCTTCCATAGCAAAATTATAATGTAAAAATTACACAATATTGTGTTTTGTTGAAAAAGAAAAACATACCTGCTAGCAGCATGCAAAGACCATGCATTGTCATACCATCAAGCAAACACAAAATTAAAGTATAATAAATAACTGCTCGAAGCCCACTTAAAAATCTTAAGACAACAAAAGGTGGTCCATGACAAGGTGTTCACAGCTCTGACCACGAAGAATGACATTGTCAAGCAGATTGAGCTGTTCAAGTCAGGTCATTGTCAAATGACATGACAACAACTGGTTTGACTGGAGGTACATAGCAGCCCCTCCTTTGGGTTCTGCTGAATATTCACAGATATCATCTTTTCACAGAGAGGTAGTTGTAACACATTGTTTTTCAAGGTCCTATTCTTTATCCGTTCCAATTCGTTTGTCGTGTCTGACATTTGGTCGGAAAAAAATTTTAGGCTGCCCAACGATGAAGCCTGGTTTGCACTTCCACTGGAGCTTATACACATTTTCCATGTTGATTTCTCCTGTACTTTTACACTGGAAAAGGACAGACTGTTTTGAGGATCAAGAATGTATTTTGTGTTGCCGTGAACCTGTGAACCCAGGCAAAGGCTCATTAGCTTCAGGCTTTCAACCAGTTCCCCTGCACTTCTGGACGACAGCTGCATTGAGTGCCCAGATCCAGCGCATCTCCGAGTGGAACCCGAGGTGGTGTTGGTGCTCCCACCAGAGCTACCAGAGGGACTCCCCCCACCTTTGTTGTTATCACCTGCACTTGCTTTGTCCACCCCTCCGTTTCCATTGCTTGGTTTGCTTTGTCCACCACCATCTCCCTGGCTGCCAGGTGGCCCTTCGCTACTATCCCGTCTGTGCCAGGAGTAAGTAAACCCACTATCTTTGTCCAGACGCCTCCTACTTTCTGAGTCGTCATCACTGGTTTCAGAGCTGCTGCAGCTGGAGCCCCGTCCCTGGCTTTTCCTCCGGTGGTAGCGTTTGTGCACTGTACTGGGCGAGGCGATATTCATCTTTAACCTACTGAGCTTTGGGGGCAAATTCTCGTCCATGTCAAACTCATCATCTGACTCACCCTCCTCGAAGATCTGGTTGAGGACTGGTGCACTCTTTCTAGAAGTAAGACGATTTGTAACCGAAGGCTTACGACGCAGAACAACTTGAGTAGAAAGAGAAATAGGTTTTTTATCTTCCTCATCCTCCTCTTCATCTTCTTCTACTCTGAACAAGCACTTCCGGCCACTTGTAGTGGGTTTTAAGCTCACCGATGGAACTGCTGAAAGTGCCGGCCCAGCCAGTTCGGGAATCTCTTCCTTCTTTGCTGAATCCCCAAGGGCCTTGCTCCGGTGCCCATTCAGAACATTCTCAGCCGTGCGAGCTGGTGACTGAGAAACAGTGGCATGGGACAGAGGGGTTGCTGTAAGGTCATCCTCCAGATCCTGGGGGACATCAATCTTTGTCGGCCACGATTGCCTGCATAAAAAATTACAGAAGAATTACATCATGGCAAGCATTTCAGAACTTACAAGGAAGTGTAAGATCTGCACTAGAGAAGCAAGAGTACTGACACACAAATTGGGCTGCTGAGTGGCATGTCTGTAAACAACAGTACTGAGTGACTGAGCACAAGGAAACGTTCTGAGAGAATGTGCATTCCTTTAGAAATGCTGCTATTTGAAAGGATCATCATCTATAAAAGAACATAGTTTAGAAATTATGTTAGTTACTGTCAAATCAAAGTCTAAGATTTCATTGCTCTCAGAAAATTAAGATATAAAAAAACTTGAAATAATTGTGTCTCAAAGAAAATAATCTGAGCTTGGTACAGAACCACCAGTACCTGGAGAAAGGTATAAGCCTATTCAAGCACAACTTAAATAACATAGTATTGCGAACTACTTTTAATCTGAAGCTTCTATTATTTTTTTCTCTAGCATTCTTAATATAAAAATTAGGTTAGAATTAACATGAGTGAGACTGGAAAGGCGAGTCAGAACAAACAGTCTCTCATTCTCACCAAGCTTTACTCTACAAAGTTTCCTTTAATTTTAAACACACGCAAACTGAGATCATACATTTATTTGTCCTTAGCTGAGCATCTGGAATAATACAACTGCGTGAATTCAGAATTCAAGCTGCTTAAGAATATGACACTTCAATAAACTGTAAATCCAAGCTGAAAACGTATGACACTGTAATAGCATTAGCTCTAATCAAAATAAAAGGAACACGAGTGTACATTAGTTTTACAAGTAGCAGCTGCTGTCGTATCTCCGCTATCTTAAGCTACTCCGTAATGATTTGTATTTGACTTTCAATCTTAACATATATTGTAATTTTCCAGTAATGCACACAGAATAAATTAAGAACAAAAACTGACAGTCTTTACTCTCTATTTTAAAACCCGAATCCAAAAACACATCTACAGACCTTAACACTGAACAGTTTTTCGACTTCTTCACTCAACATAAGCACCACATTTCTTGTCTTTCATTTTAAAAAGTTTGCCAGTCATTTAACTTTACAAAACGAAAATACTCTGGCATACTGCACAAAAAGCCGTAGTAGAGACCTCTATTCACATATGGACAGCATATTACAAGACATTCCCAACCATATTTTGTGTGTGCAAAAAGAAAGGGCTGCATGACTTTGTAGCCCAGTTTAGAATCAAGAGGAGGAAGAAAGCAGAGAATGCTTCACACCAAGTGTGACCCCAGGTATCTCCCTGACAGGCTGCATACAAAGACAAGCATCACACCAATTTCCTGCTCCTCTCCCATGTTAGGAGGTCAAATTGAAAGAAGAAGGAAGGCTCAGACACCTCTTTGCTGCAGTAGGACTTCATTTGCTGAAGGCTGCACAAAAAAGGACCCTGAGGTGTGAGATCCTGTTTTACAACAGGTCTCCTGACAACTCTCTACCCAGTTGTATGAACTTTGAAGAGGGGGCCTTACTAAAGCCAACAATAAACTCACCAAGCCTTGCTGCAGCCTTTGCTTTGAAGCACTCATATCGGTTTTGCTCAACCAACCGGTGCCAGAAACATCCCCCACAACCCTCTAACAGCAGGACCCGGCTGCCCACACACCACCTAAGCCTGTGTAGTACATTCGTTGGGTGGGGCCATGGAGGTCTAGCTCCTGCCTGTCTCACTAGGAGCTGCTGGTGGGCTCCCACCAGCCTCCCTCCAGTGAGGAGATCTACCTGGACAGAAGCAACACAACCAGCAGCACCAAGCCAAGCTAAGAAGTAGCCTGGGCTGCAGTGTTCCTTGGTTTGACACTGGCACCCTCCCTTAGAGCTCAGCTGACTCCAGAAGCACTGGGAAACACTGACCCAGTTTGGTGATGACTTGTGCTCTGTTGTGTATTTTAAACACAAACAATTGTTTGTAATTAACAAACAGGACTTAAATACACTTGAAACATAACTACAAACATTACAGAAAACAAGTATCTAAATCTTTCAGGAACTTGCCATGCTTAAAGAATAGACTGGTTTGTCAGCAAAAATAGGAAGGGTTCTGTGGTTGTCACAATAAAGAGCAAATACTTACAGCACTCTAGTTGCCAGGCAATAAACCTCCTCACTACAGTATGTTTATCTCTCATAGCAGCCCATGTTTGCCTCCCTTCTGCCTCTCCCTTTATTCCCAGTGGGCCTGAGGGGAGAGTGGGACAGAAAAGCTCCAGGTTGCAAGTAAGTTAATTTTTTTTGCTTTCAAGGTCTCAAAATCAAAGTAATGCACTACTCTGTTGTCTTTTCCATGAGGTCATTCTATAGAAATACTTGGAATTTAGAACCATCATGGAGGCAAAGAACAGCTACTGGGACCATTAGAGCATGGGTTCCTGATATTGTGCAGATGTCCTTACTATGAAAAGAAAATAGGGTAGGCTACAGCTACTCCAAATTTACAAATTCACATAAAGATTTAGATTCATTGAACTTTTTGTTCCCGCTTCTTATATAGTAACTTAGGGCTGCTCTTTACTGAAGGAAAGTAAACACTGAGGAAAAAAGTCCCAAACAATTCAAAAGCTGACTTTATAGTTTTAGAATTTCCATTTGAAGGTGAACTCCAGGTTTTCCTCTTAAGTAATTTGTTTTATAAGTAATACTTAGTATTAGACACATTTGATAGGGTTTCTTTTTTCGAAGAAGCTGACATAAAAATAGGAAGATGATCCATCATGAGAAAACTGCTGAATCAAAGCTACAGTATTGCCCTTGAAGACAGGTGAGCTCTGTAACACCAAGCTCCAGACCATTTAGGTTCTGCAGGCAACACTTAGATGCCTGCAACAATAACTCTTCTGAAGCACCTGTAAACACCTAAGATAAAATTTCCTACATCAGTGACCACCAAGTGAATGACCTTTAAGTGTTCACAGTGCAGGGTGCAGTCCCACCTGGAGATCACAAAGATACTGAAAACACTGTAACATTTATAAAGCATCAACTCATAATTCAGGAAGACAGAATGGTATTCAGAAAAGATGCCTCTAAAATATCAAGCCTAAATCCAAGGTGACAACCAATGGAGACTTTAACCTATTTTCCCAAGTCTGTGTGTCCTTAATTTATAACAAGTGTCCATTTTCTTTTCAGATTTAACTTGAGGTAGGAGCACCTTTTATCAGTTAGGCCAAGGAAACTATGACTATGCACCAGAAGGACATCCCAGCATTTATGTCCCTATGGTTATTCCTATTAAATGATTTCACATGTGACCTTGCATGAAAGTTGCAGAAAGAAACCTTTGGAATAAAGAAGTTATTTTGTCTTTTTGTCTAAAACCTGCAGATAAACAACACTGAAAGTGCTGCTGGAGTTAGCAATGCTAAACATCAGCACAAACATTTAGTGTTCTTTTCTCATTAATAAATTATCTACTAACAATTCCTATTACTGCTAGCAACAGTTACCAATATTTTACCAAAACCTAAGAAGGCAACTCTTGAAAAACTGGAGGTTACAGGATGAAAGTTAATGGAAATGTCTCAGTACCTCCTCCATCTTCACTGGAACAACTGTCAAGATGGGCCAATGACTATTTTATCCAATACCAGCAGATCCCTAGTGATAGTTTAACACTTAACTCAGGAAAGAAAAACCACAATGTTTAAGAAAAATAACTACTCAAAACCTGCATCCTCCAATATCAATGTGGAAACTATACTATTTGCCTTTTGGGTTGTTTTGTTTTTTTTTTTTCAGTTGGTTGGTTTGATTTTGGTTTTCTTTTTTTGGTTGGTTGTTTTTTTTAAAACTTATTCTGCTGTAACTGAAAATATAAGATGTTTTGATAACTGGCTGCAGAGCAAATGAACTGGTTGAACTTCCTAAAACCAGCTACATGCCAGAAGCCCAATTCCCCCATTTTAGTTTCACTGTGTCACAAGCTGAAGCTTTGAAAATCTCAGGGACCCTTACTTCAAGTCCTTTTTTACTCATGTTTTTGTCAAAAAAAACCAAAACAAAATTTATTGCAATATCTTTAAATGACTGATTAAAACTGTAAATTCAACAATTTTGCTTAGACAACAGGCACAGCAACTGACATGAAAAAGAACATAACCTACAGATCAAGTTTAGAGTGATTTCTCATTTATAACTAATTCTGTATCAGCAGGTTTATGGATTATGCAACTAATTTTTCTCCAGGGATATTACATTACACAATTTGTATGAGGAGCCAAAGGTCAGTGAACAAGCCCTTTTCTAGGAGGTGTGAAAACTTGCCTCTTTAGGTACAGACTTCAAATTGCCTTGTCATTTCCTGAGAAGAGTAGGAACTGAAAATATTCTGAGCAACTGGTTTCTGAACAGCTTCTAAAGTGTCCACAGCACTTTGAAGACATTTAAAATTTGCAATGAGTAAGTAGTTTACTGTTTTCAAGAAAGCAGTACTTGACCAATTTAATATTCTCATTAAGACAATTTAAAAAAAAACAAACAAACCCCCCCAAACAAAACACAAAACAAAAAAAACCATACAAACAAACCACCAAAACAAAACCAAACAAAAACCCACAACACCTCAGCCATTTAGATTCCTAAATTCTCACCTGAACTGTGCTTTGATGTTGCTGGGGCTTGCAGATCTGGTCTGAATTTCCTTCTCTTGTTTTTCTCGCAGGATCCTTTCCGCTAGTAAGAAGTAAGTAGCAGTGATGTGATTGTATTTGTTAGTCTCCAATGCCCTGAAGAAAGTACAAAACACGAAATAACCTATCCATCAGCAGTTTCTAAGAACTGGATGTGCATCTCACAGCTTGCTATGCTTCCCATGGCAGGAAGAGTTCCCGAAAGCAGAACTGCCCATTTCTGATCTTTTGACAAGCATGCCTTTATTTTATTAAAAATAGCCAACAAGTCTAGTAATTTAAACTATAGTTGGAAGAAGACATTCTCAGAATATCATCCAACAAAAGTAAGGAATTATTTTTTATTTTACATTCTTTAAATTGTAACAGTGTTTTTTATTAATGTTCTGCACCAAGGATGGGCTTTCCCACTGGCACATACAAGCACAAAGTACTAATATTTGGTTATGCAACACTGCAAGAAAACTTTCATTATTTTAGGGGTGTCACATTGAGTTTATAGTAAAAATAAGTTCATAAGTCAGTAAGCATGACTCAGACATCGTAACAGAAAGGATGCCACCATTATACAGCCAAAAGTTTAAGAAGTGAGAGTGCTGCTTCCCCTTCCCCATCATCAGTTTTTTCCAGCTTAAATATATACAAAAAAAATTGGAAAAAATATTTAAGACCGCTTTCAGTTTTGGGAATATTTTAGAAATTTGGTAGTTTTAATCTATTAGAAGAATCTACACAGCTTTCTAGCAAGCTCCCTCAGTGGCAGTGACTGTTATGCATTACACAGATAACAGGAATAATATTTTAAATAAATATTCATGTACACTGAAAATGTGCTAAGGGAAAAATGCTAGAATTTGTCAGCTCCAAATATGCAGGAGAGATGAAGAACAAGTAAAAGCATGGATTCCAAAGCATTTAAGTTTACTTAAGATGGCTACTGCAGGAATCAAAACACTGTTCCAATACATTTTCTTGAAGTTTTTCCTAAATCTGGGTATACTTGTTTCTGATCCCACAATATCCTATCACAGAGCAAGACTGTAATACTTTGTTTGTTAACTGAATGGCCTGATATTTAAACATGGAAGTGCCCAGGTTCTCATGATGTTCTTGAATCAAAAATGAGAGATGCACAAAACAAACTTCATCTAGAAAACTGACAACTTACTCCACTATGGTATCTCGGTCTGCGATGTCCCCAAGAACCATGCGCTGTATTATACTGTTGTGCTCCTCCTCAGACAGATTTTTGTATGATACAAGAGGAATATTGTACTTGGTTGCAGGAGATGGGTCAACTCCTTGGAGCCATGCATGGTTTTCAATCTCTTCCAAAGATGCCCTTCGCTTTGGGTCTCTCTGCAACATCCGTGTAATTAGACTGTGAATAAAAAATAAATCTAAACAAGAATGCACACACGTGTTTGAAAAAGCAGTTGTTTTAAGAGCAACATTAGGAAATCATTTTCTGCTATCAAGTCACATAAATCTTCAGAAGTCTCTACTGTAAACTATGTGATGGGAAATTATTTAGTCCCAAAGATATTCCAAATACTACTGAACTGAAACAAACAATTTATTAAAACTGTAAATATCATAAACACTGCACTTTTCATTTACTGCACTTAAGATAATTATCTGATTTTTCTCATTTTTTTTTTGTTTTCAGTAGGTCTTACAAGGCAACTACAAGTGACAGAGGGCCTATCAGCTAGTCAGTAAAGTAACAGAAATGTGATATTCTATTATTGCTGCTGTCAACAAGTATATAGAATGACAAGATACACAGAAATATTTTATTCTGTAGTAACTATCAGACATTTAAGTCTTCAGAATCCTTGAAAAAACTGTGATTTGTTCTACCTACAGAGAAAAAACCCTAAACAGATAAATACACTCTCTGGGATGTAGTGACAAATCTACCAATGGGTTGATACTGAGATTTTACAAATGCTGGAAAGAAAGTGCATAAATTCCCCAAGTAAACAGAGAAAGAAGACTTTAATAGCACAGCACATCTCTGTTCGCTTACTGTACGTGGAAAATTCTTGGGGGAGGTATTCATGGCTTTGTTCAACAAATATGCATACATAGTTTTAATGCCAAGGTTTCAATGAAACTTTATTGCTCCAACATGTTCTCTAATAGTGCTTTTTCTTGCACTAAGTGTACCATACCATGCAACTTCTAACTGCAAGGCCACACAGAGCACAAAGGTAATCACAACTTTTTAATGGTGATTTTTTGGGTGTTTTTTTGGTGTGAGATGATGCATGGATTTAAAAGTGGGGGTTAATTCAGCCTTCTTAAAAATTCTACAGTAAAAAAAAAAAAAAAAAAAATCACATTTTTAGTCACTGTGATCTCTGTCTTTACCAAGAGGAAAGGCAGGGTGAGACATGGGACCCTTGCGTTTCTTTGCTTTTGTTAATATTATGACAGAAACAGAACAAACTCCATACTTAATTTTTTTTTTATACTACACCTGTAGTAAAACCACACAAATGCAGCACATGTGCCTCCTGCTTTAAGCTTGTTTATGCATCTCAAACCACAAATGCTTTCACTCCAAGCAGGAAGTTTAAACATTCCCTAAGAAAACCTAACCTACAGAGGACCTGGGTAGCTGGCTGTACATTGTTCACGCTTTGTATAGAGAAGGCAGATCTAGACATTTAAAACAAATCAGTGTTAGCAAATATATTAAGCAAAAGGTAAGTTTCCTGGCCTCAGCACAGTATGCAGCATCTCAAGAGATTGATTCAATACAATTCACTGATAAGAACTCTCTCTTAAACATCTTCCTGTACTTTAAACCTCTTCCGGTATGTGGAGCTCTTCAAACTCACAGCAGGTTTTCCATGCTACTGGAGGGTGCTACATCGTAATGACAAGACAAGAACTCCAGCTATGGTATAGAATTACAGAATCATTAAGGTTGGAAAAGCCTTCTAAGAGCATCAGGTCCAACCATTAAAATAGCACAACCATGCTCACCACTAAACCATATCTTTAAGTGCTACATCTACACTGGTTTTGAGTCATCATCACCTCCAGACATGGTGATTCTACCACTTCCCTGGGCAGCCTGTTCTAAAGCTTGACAAGAACTTTTTTCATAATATCCAATATTAACCTTGAGGTCATTTCCTCATCCTATTGCTTGTTACCTGGGAGAAGGGACCAACCCCACCTGGCTACACCCTCCTGACAGGCAGCTGTAGAGAGCAATAAGGTCTCCCCTGTGCCTCCTCTTCTCCAGGCTAAACACACCCAGCTCCCTCAGCTGCTCCTTTTTAAGACTTGTACTCCAGACCCTTCCCCAGCTTCATTGCCCTTCTCTGGACACAATGCAGCACCTCAATGTCTTTCTTGAGACCCCAAAACTAAACACTGAACACTAAGGCTGATGCGCCCTCACCAGTGCTGAGCACAGGGGGATAATCACTGTCCTGGTCCTGCTGGCCACACCATTGTTGATGCAGGCCAGGATGCTGTTGACCATGTTATGCATTAGACTCCTGGACTGCACAGATGACAGGTAAAGAAAGGAATGGTTATTATGAACTACAGCTGTAACAAATTTCATTCTTCATCAAATAATAGAATTCTAGATGCTGCTCTAGTTTTTTTGACTGAATCAAATGCATTTTTCAAGCACTTATAAAGGCCTCTGGTTCTTCGTATTGGAAATTAAAACACACTCTACTGCAGATTCAAGAACCCAAACAAACATTTCAAAATAGTCTAAGTGATGCAACTGGGATATATATCCAAAAGACTGAAGGTCATTAACCAATAGGCAAACATGGGAAATACGGTAACATATCAATAAAAATAAAAAAGCTCCAGTGAACACTGCAGAAAAACAACACATCAAAAGGAATCATGATTCGTAAGTGGATATGGTATTTCCAGACCAAATATTTTTCTCCCCTGATTGCCTAGGATGTTAATTTGGAGTTGCAATTTCAGTAGGAGATGAGCAAAACTTGCTGTGTGACAGGTTTTGATAACTTGTTGTTTGGACAGAAATTGATAAGCAGCAGGATCCTCCTAACCCTTGCCACAAAATAATCTCAACACCACTTGGTAATTTGTCCAGCAAAAAGAGCTGGCCAAAACCAAACGGTACTGAGTAACTTCTTCAATTCTTTATAAAATGCATGAGAGAGACATAAAAGAAAGTATCAAGGAATATTCTACACACTGATAATATGGTATGGGGAACCTCCAAAATAATGAAAATCCACTTCAGTGTGAATGCTTCTAAGTTGTTTAGTATTCTACTTACTCTTTACATTCTTTGGACACATGAGGTGGCACCGTGTATTTGCAGTCCATTATCATAGTCAGAGTTTCACTGTCATTTGCTTCTTGAAATGGTGGTTGTCCACAGACCAACATGAAGAGGATGACCCCCAAACTCCATATATCTGAAAATATAAAGTACATAACTGTTGAGGATACAGACATAATTACCATCCAACCCATGAAATATTCTTAAAATGCATATTGGGTGACTACTGCACTCTTCATTATGAGCATTACTTATGGAAATTGCAATTCCACTGAAGTACAAAATATAGTAGTCCCACTGTTTGACAGCTTTTACAGTTTTTGAAGGGGAAAAATTGGAATTCATTACTTCAAGGATGCATAACAGTTTGAGATGAATTAACACTTTTGACAGCAGTGTTAGATAAAGCTGAAAATAATCTGGTCACTTTGAAGGCAAGAATTCATTACCATTTTGATAACAGGTAGGCATGGGTTATTCAAGAGATTTTTATTTGAAGTACATCCCTTTCTGAAGGACTCGCATAAACTGTTCTCTGTATCATTTACACGTTACTCTACGATGTAAGTAATTACAAAGGAAGTCACTTAGACAGATTTAGCTATGTTTTTCCTTCAGTGGTGTTGTGTTCCTTTAAAATTTGTTACTTCGAATGGCAATTAAGTCAGTTTATGTAAACCCAGCTTCTTATACCAATGATACTACAAAGTGTAGTGGATTTGGCTGATGTTGTTTTTTTTTTTAAATATCCAAACATAACAATTAACAGTGATTTCTACTATACTCTGGGAATCTTCTTGTTTCCTTCTAATTCCTGCTTGTGTAAAATAAACATTTAACAACTCTCTTGTTCCCCAGTGAAAAAGCATATCAGAAGATAAAAAAGAAGCACTTTGCAGCATGAAGCCCTGCAGTTGGTTTCTACTTAGTGTAATAGCTAATATTTAATTCAAATCTTTATTAAGAGCCTGCCTAAAAGAAAATATTTCATAAGTGTCACTGCATTCAATAAAGGAAGCATAAATATTAAGAAATACATCATAGTGCAGGAAAATAAATAACTTGCTCCAATATTTGCTTAAGAAAAATGCCAGGCTCTTAAACTTCAGCTAGAACTCCATGCTCTGGGAATTTCAGCAGCAATTTTGGGTCTTACACCCTCAGCATTTTACAGATCTGTACCCAGTAAAATCAAACTCCTAATTTATTTTCTATTTTACACACATGGCTTCTTCTCTGGGCTATACATACACTTTGCTATATTTCAATTTGAAAGCATATGTGATAACAGGTACTGTTTTAGTTTTCCAAAAGTTATTTAGATAAACATGAATGTACATTTACTTCACAAAAATAAAAAATAAAAACCACTTCTTAGAAGCAAAATCCAACCGATTCTCTAAATGCAAAGTAAACCCCCAAACGACTATTGCTTGCTATGATGTAATGCCCATTAGACATCAAACTGTATTTTTTGATAAATAAAACAGTAATTACTGATTAGGCAACACATAACACAGAATTTTGTGTATTTTTCTTTCACCAGTTACTACATTTTGCACTCTGGACTCATAGGTTTTTCCAGATAAGAAGAGCTGCAAATAGTAAAATTAAATAATTTTAACACAGCTGCATGAAAGATAGAATACAAACTCTTGTTAATAATGAAATATAAATCATGCACTGAACTTCTACTGTATTTCATTATACCACGAATTCTGTTTAATGCACAAAATATATACTAAAAGGGCATCATGTGTATGCAGAAAAAGTTTTGTTAGAAACTAAAAATAATGCTTCAGACCTTTTAACTTTGGCATATTACATATCTTCTTAGCCTCTCAGTGAAGAGCACTAGGGCAGCAACAACTACACTTTACCTCACTCTCATATATTACAGGCAAAGCTTCCTATTACACTTTTCTGATAAATGTATATTTTGTTACCCTGTCAGCAGAGCAGACATTTATTCTGAGGTGACCAAGAAATAACAGTGGACAGAAACAGTTACATGGCTTTTATTCTCAGCCTATTTTTACAGCTGTAACTGTAAAAATATCAACTTCATTGCACCTACAGCCAGGGTGACTAAAATGACTCAGCTTGCAGTGTCATGGACAGAGCTGAGCATCCTCAGCAAAACTTAAAAGCCTACTAATAACCAAGAAGCAAGAAAATGGTGTGTCTAAGAAAGTCTAATCTACATGGAAGACTGAAAAATCACTGGGAGGCTTAGTGCAGACCTTATTGTGTCACAAGACACGTCATCTTAGCAACATCTTCACAAGCCCTCCAGTATCATATTATAGCAAGCCTCCCATTTCTGGAAGCAGAGTCAAGCATTCAGGTGTCTGCAGGTGTACTAAGACGACACCTTCAGGAGTTCTGTCTTGACCCTTCATCTGCAAACTCTTCAAACAAGGGACTGATTCCTTGCCCCTTTTCTGTGCCAGTTTAACTAGATCACATCACTTGTTTGCAACTCCTTGTGCAGCTAAAGCCAACCAACAGATGACTGATGCAACACCTTTAATAAGGCTCTTGTTAACACAGCTGCATATTTTTCTGTCAAATTCAGAAAATATACTACAAAAAACACTTAAAGAAAATGTACTGCTTTCTTTTCTAAATATACCATTTTTGTTCACCCATTTAATATAATAATAACAGATCATTTTGGAGAATTCTTCTACTCCAGAATAGTATCATCTGGCTGAAAGACACAGGATCTTTAAGTAGGGTTGTCTTAGAGAAATTAGTAAAGGAGAATCAGAGGTTATTTTATTATAATGCATATTTAATACATTTTATTATTTCCCCAAACAATACACAAAGCCACACACAACAGTGTTCATTATCACACTGTCATAATTGGTGCCAGTGCCAGTTCTAGATTTGAGACCCTTAATCGAAGGAACACAAGGAAGAGAAGGGTTACAGAGACCACCTTTAAAAATGCAGATTCAAACAATAATTTATTTTTCACAATTTGAAGTTCTTTTCCTACTCTTAGTAACTAGCAATTAACAGATGAAGGCTTTATGGAAACTGCTTATTTCTGTCCTTCAAGGGTCATCTAATTTGCTCTCTTTTGAAAACTGATGGAAAAGCAGAAATTAGACCCAAAATGCTGCATGCATTTAGCATTCTTATAACCTGCAAAATTTCAAGTTATTATAGTAAAGGAAGGCACAGTTCTATAGTGCAGTAGTCAAAATCAAGGTCTCTTTCAAAAGCCCCGTGAAGATCGCAAGATACAATATAGCCTTTGAACTGGGTACTAGTAACTTGAAACTGTCATTGCTATAACAAGAATAAAGTAAGAATAAAAGCTGTAGTAACTAGCTGCAGCAGAGAATATGTTTTTGTTTTCTAAGCCATTAAATAATCAAGAAAGGACCATGAACCATGACAACCAGGGCTGTGTATATGCAACTGCTTTACATAATGTGAAGTCACTGCCATAGAAACCAAATTGCAGCATTAGCTGTCTATGCTACGCCTGTCTTAAACACAGAGTGGTCAAACATCTGTCAAGTTCAAGTTTGCACACTGCACAAAGGATATCCATATTCATCTGCTTCACCAATTCACCAGTTTGCAATTTACTCCTAAAATAAGTACTTAGGATTTCAGTAAGTTACAATTTCAGTGACACAGGATGCTTATAGCTTCGTATTCCCTCAGATTTCTACCATTCCTCAGAAGTCAGACATTTGTCACACTTTATATATGCTATATGAAGAAGTGATCTTAAACAATAAAAAAATCCATTCTCATTTTGGAATAGATACATTTGCATTTACATACGTAATGTAAATTGAGTCTGCTTATTGAAGTTATTTCAGACCTTGATGGGAAAAAGGGTTGATTTTTTTTTTTCCTCCTAACTTAAATTTAGAACTGCTCAACAGTTTACAGCGTATATTGCTCAGCTGGTAAGATGGATCTTTTTACAGTCTCCTTTTTCACAAATGATTTGTAATATTGAGTAAATTTAGCCAGGTTTTATAAATTTCTCTTCACCGTATTTACTATAATAACTGAACATTATAGTTGTTTTCTACTAGGAGCCACTTAAGCTAAGAGGAAACAAACCAACTTTTATGGAGATGACAGAAATGTTTATATGTTTATTTTGCCACTACAGAGATATCAACAGACAGACTGTGGATAAATGAAGGGTGGAAATGGACCCCAATTTCCAGGATTAAGGGCACTTACTCTAACCAATATATTAAGACATTGAAGAATGTTACCACTGCTGCTGCTACCTCTTCAGAACAGATTTGATGAAAACAGCCCAATCCATAGAAACCCATTGAATACAAGCCTTGGAAAAGCTTCAACACATCAGCCCTTCAAATACCTAGCTCTTGTACGCAAAGCTAAACAGGAAAAAAATCTGTAAAATTATCAGTATCTGTGCACTCTGGGCATGTTCAGGGCTAGGCAGCACCTGGCCAGTACCTGCAGACTGCTCTTCTGAACTCAAGACACAAAAACCCTGCCGTGAACTACTTCACTTGAATTGAAGGGTGGAACCTTGATGGGGTTCAAGAGCAGGCACAGGCTGGTAGCTCACGAGGATAAGTGGCAAGCGTGCTTGTTACAAGTTAGAATTTAAGAACCCACTAACAGAATAGGCTGAGAGAAACTGAACGAACACTCAAACATATAGCACAGCTTCACATAATTGTCTAAAGAACCAAAACACAATTTAAGAGTAAAAATTCACATGACAGGTAAAACACTGCAGAAAATGAGACTTCTACTAGAAACAGTGATGAAACACTATATACAACAGTACAAAAGATAAAAGCTGGTATCATACTACTGAATCATTTGAATTTGTTTGTTGATATACTTGTGTTTCAAAAGGAGAGTAAGAAAAGTATTTCTACTCCTGTTGTCATGGTTTGAGCCTGGCCAAATGCCAGGTACCCCCAAATTAACACACCCACACCCAGGGCTCATGAGTTGACATAAGGAAACCTGGGAGAAGACGCACTTAGAATAGGCAAAACAGGACTAACTTAGGTTGCAAAGTGATCTAATTTATTACTAACAGAGTCAGAGGAGTAAATGAGAAGTAAAATAAACCCTTCAAGGCCACCATTTCTCTGCTCACCCCCCTCCCTCCTTCCCAGCAGCTGCACAAGGGAACAAGGCATGGGGGGGAGGGGGGGTAGGTCAGTTCATCACCCAGATCTTCTTCCCCTGCCTGGGGGAGAGGCTCTTTTCCTCTGCGTAGCCATGGGTCTCACCATCGGCAGCCCGCCCGACACTGCTACAGTGACGCTGGTCCCCACACA
>VZRN01004070.1:31362-45918 GCA_013397935.1 Dasyornis broadbenti | reverse complement strand
TTTTTCTTTTGAGAATGACCTTCTCCCCCCCCCCCCCAATCTTTGCATTTAAAATACATAAATCATATTTAGAAAACTTGTACAGTGTATCTTACCTTTTTACCCACAGTTAGAAAAGGAAAATCCAGATCCTTCAAGGTCATTATCTTATTAGAACTGGAATCTTGTAGTAAATTTTGGTATTTTCACTCTGTTAACTGACAATACTTAAAGATTTTGTAGTGCATTACAAAGGATGAAAAATATGCCACTAAAATGTTAGGATACAGGCACTGCAATCAGTCAACTACAATTGAAGTTTTAAGCATTCAGTAGCTCAGACAGCACACTGAGGAATAAGTAAGCAAAAACCAACCCTGATGTGTATTTAAATATTCTCAGAAATAGAAGATAAATGGCATTCTTAGACACCAGATAAAAGAATTTACTTTTTTCCCCAATTTTTTTACTGTTCACATCAATCCATTCCATATTAACCAGACCTCCTCCTCTATGAATGCATTCAAAAATTTTCTTTTAGTACTATTCAGAAGTTTACCTACTTAATTGCTTACAATGTCCTCTAACAAACATTATAACATTTATCATTAAGAGGCCCAAAGCATGCTTTGTTAACTATATAATTCAATTTGGACCATCTGGTCATAATGTTCCTAATTCCCACTCCCTCATTAATCTCCACACACTTCTGTTTTCCCAAGCATCTCTAATTGGGCAACAATATCAAAATTTAATTTTTTGCTCATCCTCCGAAATTTGACAGCTATTCCGTTTTTCAAGAAATAATTCACATAAGGCACTGTACAGAATATTTAACAAATGCATTTTTCCATCTAGTTTTGACGACCACCACTATCAGTTACACTCATGCTTCAGGAAATTCTCAAAATAAAGAGACATAGGAGAACACAGAAGAACTCAGGAGTTAAGAGCTCTAGTTTGCAACTAATAAAACCAGAACCAACTCATCTAAAACACCTGACTTTAAACAGAAAGGCTTTTGTAAAGTATCACTGTAGCATCAAGATGGATTTGCAAACCCAGAAATAACAGAGATCCAAAATTCCTAATTACAGCACACTTGGGAAAGTACATTCAAGTCCAGAAAACTCAAAGTACAATACCTATTCAAAGTTAGAAGCCATGAAGTGTTATTCAAATGTTTAGGCAAAGACCATAATACCTAGTAGCAAAAAATACATATATTAAAAATAATGCAAGAATTGTAGCTCAACAGTCAGCTTGCCAGCATAAAAATTAGCTGATTGTTTACCTCAGGTAAATCAGCAAAAATCTGGACAACTCTGCCTTCATTTATCCCATCACTACAGTCACTACTATAAAACATAACAAAGCACACACAATCATGTACAGAGTCCTAATGGGTGCAATTAACACCCGTGAAAGTATCAGATACTGAGCAAACAAGAACACGAAGTATGTTGACCATCAGAAGCTATTTTTGAAGCACCATTTGGAATTATATGTACCTACACCTGTTGGAAATGTGAGTTGTACCTCAACTAACAGATTTAAGCAATCTGTATGACTACAGGACAATATTCAGTGACCCTATCAATATTTACAGCTATTTTTAAAAGACCCTAAATTACTTCTACTAGAATAAGCAGTAAATCTAAGAGAAACAGTAACAGAATTATATGTAGTAGTCCATCCTGCACACTACACTTTGCAGATAGAAACATACAGACTCATTTACACATTATTATTTCTTTTACCTTTTATACAATCAAGAGCAACTGGGAACTCATCCACTACTTTCAGTACTCAGACAGAAAAAGGGCAGAGAAGGGGTAGAGGGAGTTGAAGCTTTCTTTAAACTCCATGTCTCCTCCTTTGAAAGTTGAGTTAGTACTTGGTACAAATGGCTTCCTGCCACCTTGAAGCAGAACACATAAACAGCCTGGGCTCACAATGCTATTCTTACATGGCTAAACTGAGTAAAGAATGTTACTGGTGGTTGGGTGCAAGCGAGTGTACGGTCATGCTAACAACAAATTTAAAATAGGTACTTTTCAAAAAAGAAGATGGGTTGTTTCTAACAAAGTATTTACAAATATACCCATTGCATCAACGTTATTAATTTTTAAAAAAATTACAACGTACACAATTGCATCATTTCACACAAAAAGAACTTTTAAGCATTTTTGAGAACATTTGAGTATCTCCTTCAGACAGAGCTGCTCCAGCATTAACATATCCATAGCTCATCCAGGTTATATTATTTCTTGCCAATTAGCTGCCTTCCTCATATGACATTATCTTGAAACAGAAAATAGAGGTGCAACATCATGGTATTTATATTTATAGACTAATGGTTGAATTCAAAGAGGACATACATACCCACTGCTGGTGCATCATATTCATCCCCAAGTAAAATTTCAGGAGCAGAATAGGCAAGAGATCCACAGCTTGTGGTGAGCTTCTTTCCAGGCTGAAATTTGTTGCTGAAGCCAAAATCAGTCAATTTCACAAGTCCTTGTTTTTCAAAGAAAACAACATTCTCTGGTTTTAAGTCTCTATGAACTACATGCAGTTTATGACAATAGGATATAGCATGAACTATTTGAGCAAAGTATTTTTTTGCAAGATCCTCATTGAGACCTTCTTCATGTTTCATGATATAATCAAACATATCTCCGCCATCCCCCAGCTCTAAGATGAGATAAAGCTTCGTCTGGGTGTCAATCACTTCGTATAGCCGCACTATGTTGGGATGCTGCACTAATTTCATGCACCTGACTTCTTGAAAGAGATGTCCAGTGGCGAGAGTGTCCAGTTTGGTCTTGTCAATAACTTTTACTGCTACTTTTTCACCTGTAAAGACATGCCGAGCAAGTTTGACCACAGCAAAATGGCCTCTCCCCAAAGTTTTATCCAAGTCATACAATCCTGCAATTTTTCCATCATATCCTCGTTTGAAGCCTGCCATTCTGTTTCAGAAGATGAAATAATATTTAAGCTCTTTGGAAATGCAGTCTTTTCATATAAGGGTATCTGACACAAATAAATAGTCCATAATCACTGCCAAGCATACCTAAAAATAAAAATACAAGATTATATATTTGTATAAAAGTAAGCAAAATTATTATCCTGTAATTACCCCAAGTTACACTGGCACATTACTACAGATTATTTATTAAATCATCTTCAGGGACTTTAGCAAAGGGTTTAATAAGCCAGGCTGTGCTAACTCGCAGATTTCTGACATCACATTATCAGTATGCTTGAAGAAAGTGAGTTTCAACACTGCAATAATGAAAATTTGTCTCGAATTCAGTGGCCTTCATTGTCTTGAGTCAAAAACCTTTCAAGCAGCAATTAAAACTGGTGTCATAAAGGACTGGTAAAATTGGCAAAGCTCAAATCTGTAACTTTTCCAAGATACATTATAAAACAGCTGGGCAGCACAGAATATCAGCATGGTTTCATACTGAGCATGAAACAGCTCCAACACAATGTTCTGATGGCATGACTTGGGACTTTTACCTCCTCCCTTTTACCAGCTTTCTGTTTAGCAAAGCTCAGAGTGACATACAATACTTAATTTTGTTACTCTAATTAGTTTCAGCATTATCAGTCAATACTGTAATTACAGGAAATGGACAATGCTTTAAAGGCTGAAATGAAACATTTGGGTTGGATGTACTTAGTGCTAAATGTCTTATTAAATATTTTGACTGAAGTTATACAAACTTGTGATAAAAAGTTTGGAGATAGACTGCATGTGTCTAGCAGTCCTGGGAATGAGTGAGGAGAAGGGGATGAAGAGTGGGAAGGAAGCAGAGAAGAATCAAGAGTTCAGCTTTTGTGTACTGAATTCTTGCTTACCAGGTATTTGGCATTTAAGCAAACAAGACCCAACTTACAAAGTATTCCATTTAAAACTGGTTTTGAAGGTTTTACGTCCCGTTGTCATTTTTTTTCACATACAAAACCTCTTCCTGCATTGTTAACTCAGACTGGCTTTAAATAAAAAACTGTAGCTATTAAAAAGCTAAAAATTTATCCAACTTGGAGTGCAAAGCAGTCAGAAATATGAAAATTAGATGGCTCATTGCCAACTATAAATAAATCCAGAAAACGTAGCTCTTTAGAAGATATTTTCAGTTTCAAAACTGAACTTCAAAAAGAATATCTTTGAAAAGGAACCAGCAAATAAACAGCCCCATATATTAGTTATTCTCAAGTTGAAATGTAAGCATTAGATTAAAAACACTCCGTGCTAAACAAGTTATTTCACAGACAGTGAAACTAATGAATTTGGTTTCATATGAATTCAATTACAAGGCTGGGGGTCCTATGATGATTCTCTGATGCATAACAAGCTCACCTTACTGCTTCTCTCAGCTGGAGCCATGGTATAACCTCTTTGCTCTCCAGCTGTCTGCTTCCACGAAACCCAAAGAATTCAGTTTGAGACCTCCAGCCCTGTAAAATTTGAATGAAATCAATCAACTTCCAAAACCTCATAATCTAGACAAGGAACAGGGTTAAATATAACAAGCATTAATACAATAACAAAGAATATAAACACTGAGGTTTGGGGTTTTGTGTTTTTTTAAAGGTAGTTATCAAGATTTAATAAACTTCACTGGGTTTTGTGTTGCTGTATGCACCCTTTCACTCTGCTACTAAGCACTATGCTTCACATGCTCTTTCAAAAACTACTCCACTAGAAGATGGTTGGCATAGTTGCTTCTCAACACTTCCCATACTGCTCATCTTAAAGAGTTTCCCCTCCCATTCTCATGCAACACCATCCCATCCTTATTCAAAAAAACACAGAACTGAATTAAAGCATGCTAAATTAAACCAAATGCCCCCATCAAACACTATCGTACCTGGTAGCAACTATTACAGGATGCACAGGGAACAACATGGTACAACAGCAAATGCAACAATAAACAAAACTCTCCTTATCTTTCAGAGATTCAAAAACTTCTTTACATCTGAGAGAAGTGTGTTTGTGTTTAACAGCATTTGATGGATTCCACACCACCCCTCCTTGTGAAACTGGGCAGGTGCTTTATTAAAGTATGTGAATTTTTAGCATCAAGAACATACTGCTGCAGAGCTGAATAGTTTAACTTTGTGCTGTGAGAAGAATCGCTTCATCTTGTTTGTTTTTAATCTGATAATTTGTGCATCTTCTTATGCACTGTCTGTTCCAAAGCAAGAACTATCATACTCCATTTACCTTGCCTCAAGCAACTCACAACATTATCTTCCTCCCTTCCTAGCTTCAGCTCAATCTTGTTCAAACCTTAGTCTGTCACCCCTTTTGTAGAGGTTATTCCACAGGTTTTAGCATTCCTCTCTACACACTTTCTGGTTTGTTCTATTCTACTTTTTTAGGCCAATTTGAGGGTTTTTTCACTACTACTGCATATTGACAATGTTTTCAAGCAATGCTTTACTGCATAGTTGTAAAACGTTCCATCATACTGACCTAACCCCCAAATGAAGACTAATGAAAACTAGTGCATGCACACATATAAATCACCTAACGTTAGCCTGTATGAAGCAATAGGGGATATATTAATCAGCTGTGCCCCACATGGTTGTTGTGACTCAGAATCTCACTCCTAAAGGGATTGCCAGCATTTAAAAAAAAACAAAAAACCAACCAACCAACAACAAGAATACCACTCCACACCAACATGCTTTGTAGTACTGCTGTCTCCACAGCATCCTAATCTGATTCCTAACTGTTTCTGGACTAAAGAAATTAAAGGAAAAATGGAGCACACACATTAAAGACAACTTGTCTGAATTTAACTGCAACACTCAGCAGTAAGGAAAGACTTATACTCATTACTTTGTTCACCTGGCACATTCTCAACCATCGTTGTACAAACACGTGGTTTAACTCTAAATCACAGAATACACATAAACATCAACCTGTCAACAGAATTCCATCAAAAATCAGTTAGGCTTAAGCCATGGAGAAATATATCAAAGAGTAGTCAATAGGATAAGAGCTTACAGAAATGGAAGATAAACTACACTTACTAATGTTGCAGCCCCATTAGCTGTAACAAAATTAATGCAGATTCATTAACAGTTTAACGTAAAATCTCCACAATAATAGACCAACTAATCCTTAATTCTGTGGTTTTAAAATAAATCTGCATAGATAAAGTTCCCACAGCTAAATACAAGGATCTTAGATACAACACATGGTTTGAACATACCAAAATTTAGAATTGTTCAGTAGTAGGAAGGGGGTACAAAAATGTCATAGTGTATATAGATACAAGTCTTGATCACAATTTAAATATGCTATCTAAAGGAGCACAGTTGCCATACCAATACATTTCAGAGCAGTTTCTTTTTCTCAGTTTCTCTCAAGAGTAAGAAAGTAGAATTTTGAAAGTATTTAAGGACCAACTAAGAGCATATTTTCATAACTTTCAAGCTGGAGCCTCTTTGATACCCTTCCTTTGTTGTTTACTCTTCAGTTACAACAGCAAAACAACTGGGGCTAACTATAAACGAAACCACCAAAACCTCTAGTTTTGCCATCACCCTCCAAAATAGGACTACTTTTAATGATGGATCATTTCAGTGATCCAGTTTACAATGTGAGCTCTTGAACATTTTCACCAAATGAAGGCACTACAGACCAAAGCACACAACAAGCAAAAGTTCCACCAGTCACACTTTAGCAGCAAGCCAAATGACAGCCTGAGAAAAAGCATTAGAGACAGTTATACCACAGAAAATATTTACCTGTCTTTTCATTCACATTATCTCAAGTCCCTAGTAAGTTCATTTGTCAGCATTAGAGTTTGGTTTTTCTAGCTGGTGAGTTCAATAACCATCAGCAGCATTTAATCCATGTGGCTAATTATGGTTCTAAAAATGCTTTTCCCCCTAACTATACCAGAACTCAGCTACGCCCTCAATACTCATTTTTATGCAATGTAGACACTTACCAGTAAATAAATGCAGAACAGATCCTTCCTTTTATAGAAGCTCATATACCTATCTCACAAAACACTGCAAACAGCCACTAACACAGATCTGCAGGAGCTGTTTTGTAGAATCACATGCATCCTATTAAGAAGCTTAACAACAGTACTGTGATTCAACCAACTTTAAAAGATGGATGAATAGATCTGTTTAGAAAATGCGGCATGTTTCAGACACACTAGTTTTTCTTTAAGCAATTCACTCTATTCAGAAAGTTTCAGTAGATTATACACTGCATGTGAGACCAGCCCAGTACATCTTACCCTACTGTGTGTATTACCTTACTTTAGAAAATGAAGCTTCAAGGTCCCATTTAAATAAAATGTTGAAGAACTATGAATGCAAAGACTTCCCTGCATTATCAGGCTAACAGACATGAAAGCTGAAGTAATCTTCCCTGGGACTCATCCATCCACAGACAGCTAACCATTCCTGTCTCCCTTCATGATAAATGCAGGGAGATTCAGTCAGCACAGATAAAAGAGTCTGTGAGAAAACAAATTGTGCCCTAAAGCAGATAGCCAAATAGATCAAATGCATCATTTCCTAAAAGCACACATTTTCATTTTCTGTAACAGTGAATAGTTCAGTGGATGCACACATTATACACATCCATCAGATAGACAAAAGAAGTTTTACCCTGTTTCTCCTTTTGCTCTTTGTCTCAGATGAGTAACAGCATCTATATCAATTATTTATTTACTACATAATTGTATGTTGAGAGCAAGACTTACATTGCTAGTGTTTCTAGGAACACTAAATCCAAAATTTGACATAAACAGATTATGGAGATTCAGAAGCAATTTTCCTTTTACTCTGAAAGGAATTTGTACAAATAATTAGAATCCGAGAGCAAACTGAAGGCCATATTAACCCAGTATGCAAACTGCAAGTATAATTTTTCATACTTTTTCCAATATTTCCTACCAATTTTTATCTGCTATCCTATTGTAAGGTATCTTCACAGGCTAATCCATGAACCTTTAGAACTAATAGAACTAATAGAAGATAGAACTAATGAAGTCTATCTTCATTACTACATGAGCCACTACTCACACTCTTACATCTTCACTAATGTGTCAATCTGCTTTCCCCCACAGCATTTATCATCTTTCTTGTGGCATAAGGAAACACCAACACACTAGGAGCAGGTAAAAGGCATAGCAAGAGTGACATGTGAAGAACATACACACTCCATGTATACACCACGCACTCTGAACACATATCATTACTAAACTCCTCCAGAGTATTTCAAACTTCTTAAGTTCCTAGTACCCAGTATTTCTTGAATATTCAAGACTCAATATGGGACTTAGGATCCCAGGAAAGTGTATTTTCCTTCTGTTTGTGTACACAAGTGTAATGGTCCAGCAGAGCCCTTCCTCCCCCACCTTCCTATGGCCTAAGCCTTTACAACTACCATTCAAAGGTACTCAAAGAAATCATGGTAATCTATACCTGCCCTATAGCCAAACACTTTGTAGATGCAGCATTTTTGGGGGGTGGAGTAAGACACAATTCACAGGGGCAGCTGTGTTACAACTCAGCCCTTATGTATGCAATGCCCTCTAATGCTTTATTTTCCACTTTATGACTTGACCACAGCATATACACAGATCTTCCCTTTCACTGATGACAAACCCTATAAACTGTTCTGCTCCCACCAAGTTCCACAATAAAACACTACAAGAGATTTTTTTCAAGACATACATGCACTTCTTTTATGTTCCTATTAGGCCTCATTGTCAGTGTCAGAATCCACTTCATACTGTGTTACTAAAATGTCAAGATATATCAGCAAACCTCTATACTATTCAGCACTGGCTACACCTAAAATGATAAAGAGTCATCAAGTAATGCCGTGTTCCAAACATAAAAAGAAGAATTAACCTGCACAATTTAATTGTATTCCTTAGTTTTAAACAGTCTGTAGAATTTCACTCAGAAAAAAATATAAGAGGTATCAATTGATGATGAAGTTCTGCCACTCTAAACACTTGGGAAGTCTCTAGTGAAATGTAGTGTATCATTATTTTACAGTGTACTGCAGGCATTAGAGCTACTGATATCTAGCCTTAACTCTTCCTAGAATCAAGAAATAAAAGCAAAATGCTAACAAGAATTCTTCAACTCTAAGGTCCATTATTCAGTGAGCTGCCAGCAGCAGAAATATTTGGCAGGTCAATAAACTTGGTAAAACATTGCTCCTGGACCAACAAAATGTTGGAGAATGGGAAGAGTAGTGCCATAGATTTGAGATGAAAGAAAAGTTATTAATATTATTTAGTAACAGAAAATGATGAGAACCGTATGACCTGAGTTCTAACAGAAAGACACTTTGAGGCAGATCCAATGCATGAGAAAATTTAAAAGATACAATGCACAATTCAGGATATCATCAATTAAAGAACACATTTATTTCTTAGATAAGGAATTTCCATACTTTCAGACCTACAGATTGCTTTAGATAGGTGATAGTAATAGATGACAGTTTAGATAGATGATTACTAATCATCTATTTTCTTGAATATTAGTGCAGTCACATCAAGCATGACAGTTTAAGCTTTCCTCTTTCACACGTTTGCTAAGGTGTGCTGAGTGGTCTGCCGAACACTAGCAAAAAGCAAACTAAAATTTGAGAACTGTGTTTTAGAAACTCCACCATAGTTGGTATCTTTGTGAGAATCATCTTCAATACAGACAACCTAAAGAAGCTACTGCATCACTGAATCTGAATTGGTCCTTCAAGGCCTTCACTTTAAAAGTCAAGAACAGCTATTTCCTTTTTCTTTCCAAGTAGGTGAATGAAAAAAAAAAAAATACAGATAACAGTGATGTACACATTGGAAAGTAATAGTAAGACAGTAGCAGTAACAGTAAGATAATGATTACAGACTAGACACCAAAGCTATTAAGAGGACAGATGCACTAAGACTGATGGAACTATGATCCACTGACAAACCCATCACCGGTAGTTACTGGCATTGGTTCCAATTGTGAAATATGTTAAAAGCCCAAGGTACTTTCACAACCTTGCTGATAATCAATCGCAGCAGTTCACAAGGTACTTTCCATTTCTAAGAGGAGGTATTACACAAGACAAATAGAAGTTGCCCTATGGATTTAGGAACTCAGCAATAGCTTTACACCATTTAAAGTCCTCACACCAGCCACAGCTCCAAAAGCAGTTAATCTCATGTTGTATCTATTTTCTTCTTATGCCTACTCTCAAAGGCCAGTATGTAGAAAAGAGAATGCACTAGATACACTATCCTGTTCACATACCAGAGGCTTCAGCAATACAGCCCTTAAGCTCAGAAGCTGCTCCTAAAGTATTATTGTACAGAAAAATACCAGATCTTCCCGAATAGCCATGTCTCATAAATTATTTTCTGCATAATAGTATGTGATAGCTTCTTTTAAAAGGACTTGCTCCAAATTTTGCGATATCTGCTAGTACTTTCTTTCTGCATCTGTAAATCAGATATAAAACTTTGTTCCGACCCTGTGATGTCATAATATATTGAAAAAAATTAGTTTCCACTGAAATTATGTTTTGCAGTTCCCACTAGCAGAAAATTTTTTCCTCAACTACGGAAAATTAGCATGGCTATCTTAGTTACAGACATTCATACATATAACCAATCAAGATCTGGTATTTCAGTCAACAATTGTATAAGCAACAGAGATAACTCACACTAGTTTGACTCCCTAGTCCAAAACTATACTTTTCACAGCTTGATAAACAGTACCCAAGTAAATTTTGGAAAACTTTTAATATTCTAAATTCCATCACATTTTCCTTTTATTTTCCTTCTTTTTTCTTCCCCCAAAATAACTAGGGACATGAAACTGATGAAGAAATATTTTGCATATCAGGTGATTCATGATGGTATCACTACCTTTTAGACAGGACACTAAATCTTTATTCCTGGGAAACTTACTACAAGAACTTTGCAGAAAGCAGGTAACTCAGACTTCTCCACCAAACTGAACTCTTTTAGAGAAGCTGCTTCATCTACTTCATCTGCATGAATTCTCAGAATTTTTTCATGTTTTCCAAATGTCTATTTATTAACATTACCACATTTTTTTTCATGCCAGGCAATGCAGCCAAGACCATTAAGAGGAGCTCTAAACCTTACACTATTAATCAATGAACACTTCAGAGTGGCATAACATTCCAATGTTAGCACTATTTTAACACCTACATCTTTGTTGTGTAAATTCAGAACCACAAACATGGTTTTTATTCTGTTTCAAAAGAGATGAAAGCATCAAACTCCATCTCAAACACAAGTATTTAGATGCAAATATGCGTGCATACTACTAGAACCTATTACGAACAATAATAATATCTATTAAATTTCTTAACATCTTCAAGGTCAAATGTTAGATAGCTTCATTTGTTTAGCAATACATCTGGTAACATAAAATTCAAGTACTGAATTGACTTAAGTTGCCTCTGCAAGACTGATGTTTTCCATCTAGGATACAAACTCCTTCAATCTAAATAGATTGACTCCAACCTATAGTTACTCAGTTTCTATACTTTATTGTCATTTTCAGCATCCTAATTTAGTTAGGAACAGCCAGATACCCGAAATTTGCCATGCTTCAACTACTGAACTAAGATTATAAAAGTCTAGCCTATCATCTCTTAAGTACAGTTGGTTTAAGTCCAGTCAGTAACTAGACAGGAGACTGCTGCAGAAAAATCCACAATGATACATAAAGAATAAAAAACAGGCTGTCGAATACAGTGCAACATTTGTGTCCCAGCACTGTTGTAGAAGATCACTGTAACACAGAGGGATTCAGCTTTTCACAAAGTAAACATACTCTGTTTTATACTTCACAAGTATAATTATTTCTCATTAAGTTCTTGACATTGGTGACTCAATCAACTTATGTGTACTAGAATTCTGCCAGGGTGAATTATCCTAGAATTTTAAGGGAATATACATTTTTTTCAAATCCTCTTAAGCTCTTACATAATACTGTTATGTGTATTAAAACAACAGGTACTTCACATTATTATAGCAGCGGAAGCATTTCAGCTAAGTGCTTGAAAATAATGTCCACAGATGGACAGAACCTCACAGGCTACTGAAGTTAAAAGCTTATGCAATTTAATATTACTATATTCATCATAAACTGTAGTTCAGCCCTATATCCCTGATGTGAATCATATTTCATTGGTTTCTTATTTTAAGACATAATTAGAAAACATTATTAAGTAGGAATGGACAGAAGTTCATTGAGAAGTTTTACAGCTACAGCATTTCAGTGGAATTTTGAAAATCCAAGAAAAGAAGTGCATTACTTCACAAGAGACACATTGTGAAGAGAAAACCTAGCTGCACCAGGATACCGTGCCCTTGAAAGCAAGGCAGGCTAAGCAACGCTATGGTGCTACTTTGGCATTACAGTTGCCAGAGGGATAAAAAGGACAATGATACACTGAAGGTGTAGACTGCAAAAGAATTATTCAAGGATGATTCGAAGGCAGTTAGAAGAGACCAGGTTGGACAGAACAGTGCATACAACGACTACTGCAAGTAGAAGAGTATCTGCAGTAGCAAATTAGCATGCATACCCTTAACATGCTATTTCTTTAAAATAAGCAGAAAGCAGACTACTTATAACAGTGCAACCACCCACACCACATGGTAATACCAGTTCTCACAGCAGGATGATTCAAGGAACAGCAGTAACCTGTAGAGTGTCCAACACTCAAACTACACAATTGCTTCTCAATTCTGTAAAATAAAAACAAAACTCATAACACAGTTAATTCCACTTAAGATGCAATTCTCCCTTTTCCCTGTATTTCATGAAAGCCTCAAGTGTGGATCATAAAGATTCTCTTAAAAGAGCCAGATGAATGTGCTGTTTTAGATGCTACCTTGCCTACCAGGCAAAGCTCCAGCAGTCAGGTTAGCTCCTCTTTCCAACCACTTGAAAAATCATGTCATCATTCTACCACTTTACTGGTCATTCAAAATATTCAGGAAAAATAAGAGACAAGACAGGACTTCCTCCTCCTTACTTTTATTATTAACACCTCTAATCTGGATGTTGTATGCACTAGAAGTAAAATGGCCAGATATTAGTCTAAGTAAACATTTTGACATGTTTCACAAGGTAAAATTTGACTGTATTGTTTAGCAATGATTGTTAGTTTTTATCTGTTTCAGATTCCTTCTAAGGCTTAGCAATAGTACAAAAACAACCACTAGCCTATTTCCCACTTTCTGTGATATTATCTGCCAAAAAAATCCCACCATTCCTTAACCCAGTTTCTAAAGGTGCATGCCTTGAAATAAAAGGTTAATTCTAACACAATAAACATTTGGTAGTAAACACTTCTATATAGGTTTCGCTTTGCAAAAATTTGTTAAACTGGTCCTTCCCCAGAGTCTGAAGATCTGAATGTATCCATAATAAACAACTCCACAAAAGCAGCCGATAAGACTAAGTAGTGACTGCACTACAGAGGGCAGGCATAAGCATATTTGCATGCACTTCATTCATGCTTGATAGCTGAAAATCATACAATACGCTTCAGCTGCTCCAGTAACTGTAATGGTACCACTGAAGAAACTACTTCTTTGCCCTCATCTAATCATAACAAGCTCTTGGAAGCAAGATGATCAATAAGGAATTATCTATGAATAAGCAAAAACCCAAAGCTTTTTGTATGCATGAATCCCACATAAAGGTTTCTCCTTCACAGGTATGTATACTAGCATCTCTTAGCAATAAAAATATCCAATCTGAAAATAGGTCACTTTTGTCACCAACCATCCTCTGGTCAATATAGGGGGTTTTTCCCTAGCGGATGTTCTCCAATACTTTAATTAGTCTACTTACTTAAAAAACAAACAAACAAAAAACAAACCAAAACAAATATGAAAATCAACCACACTTATCTGTCCTTCAACTATTACCAAGACTGCACATCAACTATCTTTAAAAGTCATCTTCAAATGATTTAAGCATCTGGGTGCAAAAATCCACCTGGCAAAAAGCACAAAGCCCTCTATGTGGGAACCCTGCTAGTTATTCTATCAATTTCTATAGTAATCTCTAGGCAATAAATTCAACGTAATAAGTGTACCGACAGCAGCAAGGCACGTATTGACAAAGAACGAGGGATACTTCCAGCCTCTGTCAGGAGGGGCATGCTCCAGCCCTGGGTAGGAGACGAAGGCAAACCTGTTGGCTACGCACCGGGTTCCGAGGGGCGACATGCACCGTCATTCCCCTAAAACGCACCTGCGGCCGGACCGCCTCGCTTGTTTATTTTTTCACCCTTCCCAGCAACAGAACATACGCGGCGGGCAGTGGCAGCGGAAGAGTGACAGAGGGACCGGTGTCACTTCGGTCACACGCACGGGGCCGGGTGTCACCGCGGTAACACGGGACCGTGTCGTACGGGCACTCCGCCGCGCCAGGGGCACGGGAGGCTCCCGGCAGCCCGCCGTCCCCGCAGAAACAGCCGCATCCTGGGGACCCGCTCTCCCCGCAGGAACACCCGCATTCCGGGACCCC
>VZRN01004070.1:0-31313 GCA_013397935.1 Dasyornis broadbenti | reverse complement strand
CCCGCATTCCGGGACCCCGCCGATCCCCCAAGAACACCCGCATTCCGGGACCCCGCCGATCCCCCAAGAACACCCGCATTCCGGGACCCCGCCGTACCGGCAGAAACAACCGCTTCTCCCCTCCCTTCCCCAAGCCCTCCTCTCCAGCCCTGCCGGCACCCGACACACCGACCTTCGGCGGCGTCCGGGAAACGTCCGCTCACCGCCTCCTCCTCCCCCTGGGCCGAGGCCGCCATTGGGCTCGGCCGGCTCCGGGAGGAACGGGAACGCGCAGGGAGGGGGACGAAGGAACCCACCACACCCCACCGGCCCAGCCCGAGCCGAACGCGGCCCAACCACGCCGGCAACTTACTGCCCGCGGCGACGGCGTCTCTTCGGGGTGCCGCGCCCCGCGCCGCCCCCTGCATGGGCAGCGCCTACTGCGACTGCCCTCGGGAGCGGCGGCGGGGACGGGGAGCTCAGTGGGGAAGGGAGGGAGGGACAGAGAAAGGACGGAGAGCGTCCAAGAGCCCAGCGGGGAAGCTCGAGGCGGGTAGGGCGAGTCGCGCCCCTCGCCCGCGCTACACTCGGACAGAACCCGGCGCTTGAACCTCTCCTGCTGCAGCTCCCAGTCGCGACTGACAACAACGACCGTGGCTCGCGCGGGGCGGGGCGGGGCGGGACCAAATGACGCCCGCGCGCAGCCGCACTTGCGCCTGCGCCGCGCGGCAGGGAGTGGAGGCGCGGGGGGAGAGGGGAGAGGAGGCCGCGCGCCAAGCGTAGTTACGGCGGGGGCCAATGGCGGCAGTGGGGGGCAGGTACGTGATAGAGCGCCTGAGGAGAGCGGAGTGGAGGATAGCGGGACAGTCCGGTTCAGTCCACTCTGGGCTTCGGCTTCATGAAGATCCTGAGCAATTTGCCCTAGAAATCGGAAATGTAAGAGCGGAGGGCGAAGCGCTGTAGGTCTGAGGAGAGGGTGAAGAAGCCCGCGCGTCCGCCACCTGCGTGGCGGCGAGTTGGCGGTCTCTTGTCCCTCTGGAGGGGACGCTGGGCTAGAGGGCTGGTTAAAGTCATGAGAGAGACACGCCTGTGATTCCTGGGTAGAAATAAAAGCGCATAAATAAGACCATAGGGATCACAAAATCACAGAATCAATTAGATTGGGAAAGGCTTCGGAAATCATCGAGTCCAGTCCAAGACCGAACACCACCATGTCAGCCAAACCATGACCCTGGGTGTCACGTCCAGTCTTTCCTTAAATACCTCCAGGGACAATGGCTCCACCACCTCCAAGAGCAGGGAATGATGCCCCTTGTGTCCTGGGCAGCAATGATGTGAGGGCAGTGAGTCACACTGCTGTTGGATTCCCCTGCGGTGGTAAGGGTGGAAGCATGATGGACGGTGAGGGTCATCTGGAAACAGGGAGAGTGAAAGGAAAGGATGATACTGAGACTCGTAGGAGAAAATAGGCCAAGGAATGAGACTAGCAGGGGTTTCAGAGTTTCCCTGTATACATACACCTGGCAGAGCACAGTTTCCCTGCACACATGCACGGCTGTAAATGTAGTGAGGGCAAGGGAAACACCTCAAGCAGTTGTGCTACAGAAGCATTTGGGCTCCTACATGCTAAGAGAGATGAGCAAAGTGGTTGCTCAGAGCATCAGAAATAATACAAGAATTTCCTCTGAAGGAAAGAAAATCTTTGAACAGCCAGGAACATAAAAGACGTGAAAGTGATGCTTTGAAAAGTGCCCTGTTGTTTTTTTTTTCAAATAGAAATGGCCAGTGAAGATATATGGAGAGAGAATACAAAACTTCATTATACAGCTCAGCCTAATTTTTAGAAAAGTTTAAGAAATGCTTTTCATTTTTTCCCATGCTTTTACAAAATTTAGATATCATTATGTTGTTAATAGCTTATGTACAGCGGAGGCTATTGAATTAACCTGGAATTTCTTAGCTTGAAACTAATCTTTGTGAATACACTAAGCCACAAAATACAGTTCAGGGAATGACTAATCTGAAATAGTGTGATCATATGTAATAAAAAAAGGGCATAATAGTTTTCTATTTTAAGATTTCAAAAGAGAATAAAGTTGAAAAATACTTTCAACTTCACTGGAAAATGAAGATTTCAGGATATGTTGAGTCTGATCACTGCTTCCTACAAGAATGAGAATTTCATGATTTGATCATAATTTAGACCACTCTGTGGTCCAAGTTCTCCACTCTCCAATCAGACTTAATTCTCCACTCTTACACCATTCAGATACCAATAAAACACAACTGATTACTGAATTTACAAGATGGATTTGATGTAGGAGATTGCAATAACCAGCCCATCACCTGTGTCTACTTGATTATCACTGATTTCTCAAGTCTGAGCTTGCACAAGCGTGTGGTACACCACTTGAATTTCTGAGCCTGCTATGATCAGGTGATGCCTCATGCTTATTGTGTTGGAAAACTTAAATCTAGATTCTGTCTCTCTAGTTAATAATAATTATGTATTTTCGGTTGTTTTTCACTGGCATTTTGAAGAAGGCACATCTCACAAAGACCAAATGATGATTCAGTTCAGTGCCACTACATCTCCCTTTGCAAACTATTTTGACAAAAAGGATTTTTTTTGTATGAGCCAGAAATCACATTATCATCTATTGCACTGCCACACAGGTTATTGCGCTCAGATGTATCCAACTTTTCCATATGTTTGCTTGTGTGGGAGAACAGGTGGGTGGAAAAGCATACATTTGCAGGAAAAAAAGAAGATTCTCACCTGCAACCTAGCTATTTTGAGATACTCTACTTTACTCACTTGTGTAATACAACAGCTCTTTTATTCAATGGGATGAGTCTTTGTAGATGAGTATGTGTGAGACCATGAAGGGGATCAAGGATACATGCAGCACTTAAGTGGAGACAGCAGGGACTGGAAGGAGTCTGGCAGTCATAGTGGGATGGAATTGTCTTTTTTCAGGCAGCTTTATCACTGTTTACACTAGATCACATACTTCTAGGGTGAGACTAATACCATTCCCCCTACAAGGTAGTGCAAATCTCCTGTCACATATATAGTCACTTACTCTGGGCTTTTTCTTCAGTGGCACAGGGCCTTGTTTTGGTTTTGTGAAGGTTTTTTTACAGTGAAAACTTAATGAATGTGGTAGCTACATGCCTGTAAAATCACAGAAGCTTCAGTGAGGTTGCTGGAGGAGGTCGGCCCTGTGCTGCTGCTTTTGGTTGGCCTTGTCTGGTTTACCTGGCAAAAAAGTGCTGTGCCTTGGTCCTCACATCAGTTATAAAACAGGACAGCTAATACATGATAGCTGTGTCACAGCAAAACACACCTCACCGTCAGTCATTAGCATGAATATATTTGTCTAGGGAATGTGACAGCAACAGCCTCATGTATCTGTTTGAAGGATTGCTCATGACATATATGCATCCAAATCAGACCAGACAACATTCCTCCTTGCTAAATCCAAGCATAGTCTACCACAGGAAGAAAATGGTAGATAATATTTGATTTTACAGAATACTTACTGGCTGACATTAGAAATAACCTTATTTTAGATGAGATACTAAAGTAACACAGTGTTTATACACTCAAAAGTATGGAGCATATAAACACGTGACATTGCTAGTCTACATGATTTGAGAAGGGATATGTTCTTAAACAGATGATTCATTACGGTTCACCTGTTTCAAAAATGAGGCTAATACTTAATGTAGATTATTTTGCACCTTTTCAATGAGACATGGAAATGCAAAGTAGTACAAGAAAATGTTGGGATGTTTCAAGATGCTTGAGGCTTAAATAATAACTTTGGACCAGCCTTTGTGAGTATGTCCATTCTCCCTAGTAATTCCCAAACCCACTGGTCAAATCTGAATTAAAGGGGTAGGTATCTCCAGAATGACGTTTTCATAAGTATCGTGAAACTAGGCCTACGCAGCGAAGAGTAACCTTACCTGTACTCCCTGTACAGCAAAAGCTTCAGTGTGAGCTCACCCTTCGTTAGTCGCAGGAGAATCCACATGGATGAGAGTGGCCTTTTCACCTCAGGGTGGAAAAATCTTCAGTCCAAAATTCACGCTTCATTAGACACTGGATAATCAGAGCATGAGGCACAAATCCATAGGCCTCATTAGTTCCCTTTCATTATTAAATTATTAACAGTTTCCCTGACAAAGCAGAACAAAGCAGGTGCCTTTGGACAGATATAGAAGAGTACAATCTGTACTGACGCTTATGGTGGACATTCAGATACTACATTTTTTAATAGCCTCTGTGCTTGCATTTGAATGATCTGTATATTTCCATGATCAGGGGAGGATCAGAGAGTTATTCAGGTATCTGGGCTGATGCAGAAACTGCTGGAAGTGTCCTAAGGAATCACATATGGTCTCTGTTCTTAGGTCAAAGATCAGCTGTATTTAAGATTTACAAGTGATCTCAAGGGCAACAAGAAGATCTTCTGCCACAACTCCAAGAGTAAGAGACTGAAAACAGGAAATGTTGTGTTGTTCTGGAATGGGGCAAATGATCTAGCAATGGAAACAGATAAGTTTGTGGAACTCAGAGCCGCTGTTGCCTCAGGCATATCATCAAGGTCTCCCAGATCTCTTTGCTTAGAATTCAAGGAGAACTGCCAGCAATGGGTGAGGATCAAGTCAGGGATTACATGGGAGAATTTGACCCATAAGCATTCATGGGATCCAACAGAGCTGTATCCAAGCTGTTGAGAGAGCTGTCTATGTTACTGCAAGACTGTGCTTTTATCTTTTAAAGGTGGTGAAGAGTGGAGTCTCCACAACCGTTGGAGTGTTCCCCAATGCCTCTTGAATAAAAACCCAAATGGAAACTGTTAATTGATCAGCTTCACTGCAGTCCATGTGGAAATCCATGTCCTCTTGTGGAACACTTTTCTGAACACAGAAAGGAGGAGGTGGTCAGGAACAGCCACCATGCCTCACCAACCTGATTGCCTTCTATAGTAAAACAACTGGATTTGTAGATGAGGAAGAGCAGTGAATATTATTTACCTTGACTTTTGTAACACTTTTAACACCGTCTACTGTCTTGTATCCAAATTAAGGCAGTGTGGGCTAGATAGATGGACAACCACATGGGTAAAGAAACTAGATGATAGGACTCAAAGGCCAGCAGTTAAAGGGCTGTACTATCTCTGGAGGCCAGTAAGAAGTGGAATATGGTAGGGATCTATCCTGGGACCTGAACCTGTTTAATATCTGTAGGAATGCCTAGAGGAAGTGACAGAGTGCCCTTTCATCAAGTTTATGGATGACAGCAAATTAGTGGGAGAGCCAGTATGGTCAAGGGTAGAGCTGCCACTCAGAGGGACTCAGGCTGAAGGAATGGTATGAAAAGAACCTCATCAAATTCAGCCAGGACAAACAGTATCTGGGACAGACTAACTCCATGCAGAGTACAGCTCTTTGGAGAAGGGCCTGTGGTCCTGGGGAACAGCTGTGTAAGCCCAAGCCAGTGGTGAAGGCTAACAGCACCTTGGCTGTGAGGGCTGTGTCAGCAGGAGCGCAGCCAGGAGAGCAGGCAAGCAATTACCATCCTCTCTGCTTGGCACTCAGACTGCATCTGGAATACTGTGCTTTTCCACCACCACATAGTTGCTCTAAAATGCTGCTGTAGGCCTTTCCAAAAGGTTTCTCCTTCCTCCTCCTAGGAAGGGAGGCACAAACACCCACCCACAGCCTGTATTACAGGCACGCAGACACAAAGCAAGGCCATGGGTGCTCTAGTTCTGTGGAGGAAGAAAGTGTGTGCTTCCTGTGATGGGTGGAGGAAATTGCTGCCCACTGTGAAGGGAGCACATATTGTGTCCCCTAACTCCTCATTTGCTTTTTAATCAAAGCAACCAAGCCACCTGGTGACACAAATAGCAGAGGCAGCAGTACAGGGGACGCTTGAACTAACAGGAAAACTGGGATGTGGCCCAAGCTGACTTAGTCCAGGCAAGGGGGACAAAAATATCAGGCTGAGACCCAGAATACAACATCTCTGGGTGCTTACTAGCACAGACGCAGTGCAAAAACTTTGCCCTTCCTGTAATACCTTTGTTCCCACATCTTTTTCTGGTGAGCTGATGACACAGCTCAAAACTTCCTGCTTCACACAGAAAAGAACAGGACATTAAAAGAACATCAAGCATAGAAATGATGAATGAAGTAAGGTATGACACGGATTCCTAATGCCTTAGTCTGAAATGATAAAAATGTGTCAATCTGGAAGGGAAGATAGAGGCACAAAGTCTGTAGACATGCCATTAGTGTTTAAAGTGATAAACTAATTAAACATAGTAAAATTAGGAGTGGTTCTAAGGCAGGTGACTTGCATTCCTTTTCGCTTATGGTTTTGGGCTTGGCCCAAGTTATTTAGGAACTCCTAGTAAACTCTTCTAGAAGAGCCAGGATAGGAAATAGTGAGTCAGTTACAGAAAAAATCCCTTAGTGCCAACATGTTCCTTTATAGTAGTTAGGAGCCTAACTCAGGAGTACTCTGTCTTTCTCTGTTCTGGAAAAGGTTGGGAGGCCTTTATGTGGGACAAAGTGCCAGGTTTCCTTGTGCAGGTGTCACGCTGGCTGGGAAAGACTTTGTCTGAACTGGATTCTCAAAGTCCCCAATCTCCTTGCCAGGGCAGAATAATAGAGACAGCAGCATTGACCTGGGAGGAAGAAGGGGAGGTAGAGTTTAGAAAAATTGTCTTTCTGAAGAATAAATCTATGATGAGAGACTCTCTGTAAATGAATGGCAGAAAGAATTCTTTCAAATTCACTATTTAGTATGGGGTTTTAATACACTAAATGGTAGAAAGTGTAGAAAATCAGCCATATGTGTGCTGGCTGCTACAGGGAAAAAGCACACGATTATTGTGTTAAAATCAAAATTAGAATTCTGATCATGTGACAGATTACTTAACCCCCATTGTTTGCTACTGAAGCCTGCTAATGGCTAGGATATGACCTATATTCCACCCTGCCACTTTAATGGATGAAACAGGACCATCATGTTCTAAAAAGCAAATATTTAAAAGCTTTTTACAGTGTTGAAATTGTTGCTTACTTTCAGCTATGTCCAAACACACATTACCTGAGGAAGGGTCCTTAGTAGTACATACCCCTGATTTAAACATCCAGTGCACTGTAGAAAATAACAAGATCTGATGTGGAGACTTGTAGCTGAAGACCTGTACAACTATGTAATGCCATGGATTTAAAAATAAGCAATTTCTTGGAAGGAAAGCATGTGAATTGCACCTTTGAGGGCAATTGTAGTCATGGAACAGCAGTAATAATGTTTTACACAGCAAAATGTGTTTCTTTGGAATAACTGATGTTCATCTAAAAGGATAATATTGCCATTTTCACAAGTGCAACATTTTAGTTTTGAAAGGAAACAAATCAGAAATTTGTGTCAACAAAGGATTTGGGGTTAGGCGATTTTGTTTGAATTTTTTTCTTTATTCTGATACTAAATACTTACACATCTGCTCTCAGCACTCAGCAAATATAGTCAAAATTACCTCTGCCAGTGCAGTAAAGGCCAATGGTTAAAGCTGTGTGGTTAAATTCACTCCGTGGAATGAAGACTGAAGGGCAGAGCAGCTTTCCAGGGTTAGCAGATTGAAGTGCCACATTCCCAAGAATTCACAGCTCCAACCTTGGCCTGGACTTTGCTACCAGTGCTGCAGAAATTGTATCCACTTACACTTCCGTTTGGCTTATGCATTAGAGCTCAGGAAGCAGTCCTTCTATTTTGCTTGGGTTTTTTTACTTTTGTTCAGTCTTCCTTTCTGTACTGAGTCTTCCTTTTCCTTAGGTGGCCTGAGAAAAATGCTTTGTGTTTACTATATCAGATTTCTGATTTAAAAAGTTACTGGCAAATGTTTAGAACTTCTCAGTTCAGGCTGGAAATGAACAAAAGGGCATCTTTCTTATAATGACTTTGCATCTCACACTGAGTAGGTGCACAAATTGAGGTCTCTGGGAGAGATAACTAAAGAGCCATTTTCACTGAAAAAAAAAAAAAAGGAAAGAAATGAAATAGAAATGAGACTTCAGAAACATCTCTTCTTGTAAGAGATGTCACATAATGTAGGGGTTAGAACCACAACACAAAATAACCATGCTCATACAATGCATGATTATTTGAACAACTAGGACATTCATCATGTTTTAGAAAATTTTCATGCTGTTACAGGCAGCTTGGATATGTTCTTTAACATTCTTCCCATTTTACGAAGAGAAAAAATATTGGAGCCACATTTTTAAAAAATCTTCAGGTTTAGTTCCAAATGAAAAGCAACCCCAAACATAATTAAATGCGGAACTTTAAATTCCATTTTCATGTTTAAACAATGACATTCTCTTGCTCAGTCACTGGTAAATAACATTTGTTGTCCATTTACAACCAAGGTATTAAAAAAAGAAATAGGATGTCATGATTCCTAATTGGAGCACTCATGTGGAAGGGTTGCCAGTCTTCAAGATAAATGCATGTATTTCTCTGTGTTCCCACAGTAACTGTTTTATAGCTGCGTTGGATTTGTCGCTGACATCTCTGAAACTGTGTCAATGTTTTCTTGAAGTCCTACCCAGCCCTTTCCTTCCAACATCCGACTGAGAATTTAAGGGACCAGATTCTTTGAGGTCTGAAACTGAGCAAGTTATGTCATGAAGCCACTGTTGTGCTTGTTCTCTGTTCCAGAAAAAGACCAGGATTAGTTTTTCTTTAGACCCACAACAGGAAAATGTATGCTATTTCAACTCCCTTCACCAGTCTAAGGACTGGAAACTTAAGGAGGAAAAATAAATGGGATTAATATTTTTTCTCTCTGTTTGATCACTGCCTGTGAAGCACAGTTTGTCTCATGGCACTAATAACTACATTCATTGTAGGACTATTTTAGAAAATTATCAAGACTATTTATTTAAAACTCCTGTAATATACAAATGAGTCTGTATTACTCATAGGGAACATATGCTTTGCTGTATTTTACTCTCATGTCAATACAACCCCTTTATTATAAATCAAACAAAGGATTTGATAGACTGCTTCATTCATATCTTGCTCATTGCTCCTACTGTTCCCTGCAACACACACAATGGGCAATTTATAAAAGGAACAAATTCCAACAGCTGATTTTACTTCATTTAACAGCTGAGTGCATCTTGGTGTAACCCCAAAGATGTTTTAGCTTTTTTGTTTTGACTAATAAACTTGTTAGCTACCTCATGGAGTATTTGTGAAATCATAGCGGATTGTTAGAAACGTATGTAAAACAGTTACAAGTCACTGATATTCAAGCTCTTCAAAAGGCACTGTGCAATATTATCAGCAAGAATTAAATATTCTACTTGAGAAATAAGAGGCACATTCCTTATCTGTTGTTTGAACAAAGAAAAGGATGGGGACGTTTCTCAAGCAATCGCCCGTTCAAAATGTTTCCAGATCAAATCAAACCTTTTACACTGAAGAGTATAAATGACTGCAGTGAAGTATATTTCATAGTGGAACAAAAGCTACCTACATGTAAGTTTTTGTGACCAGCAATACATTTGGTCATCGTGTCTTTCACACTGATAAAATATAATTAGGACACATCTTGGAGAAGATTTCTTTAAGACACAATTTTCTTAACTTTTGTTTTTAATTATTCATTGCAATTTTTAGGTTTCTTTTTTACTGCTTGTTCTAAAATTACTGATGTGTTTGTTTTATCACATCTCAAGGAAACACAAGCATGTACATGTAATAAAACTATTATGATACTTGTTTGTGCACTTTGCATGCTAGCTGACTAGGCAAGCAATTATGCTAATCTAGCTGCTAAATGTATTTATCACTTGTGTTGATGTTACAGCCACACCTGTCTGCTCTATCTCACACCAGGGCAGGGGAGCTCAGGAAGAGCAGTGCTTCTTCAATTTACGGAAAACTCTGACAGAAGGTTCATGTGTGGCACGAAGTTTCCACTCCTTTCCACTCCAAACATCCCAATCCTCAAATATTTGATATTAAGTATATTTCATCCACAGATCATTGGGAAGGACTCACTGCTGAGTCACAGGCAGCATTTTGAAATCTCTATGACTGCTTTCCAGTCTTTGGTAAATACAGGGGCTTGTTCTAAGGGAGTCAGCGAAATGCAACTAGAAAGAAATTCAGCCATGTCATGTAGTATGAGAAATTCCACTGTTCTGCCTTTGCTAAATGGGTCTTCTAGTAGTAAGAGATGAAGGATCTGCAGTGCGTTAGGAATCATCTGGCCAAGGAGGGAAAAAGTTTTTGGCTTTTTTTCTTCACATTCCTCCTGTGGGTTGCCTGTACATATGGCCTTAGCTCTCTTCTGAGCAAACCCAATGAGAGGTTGGAGGTGCTGGGATGCAGAAAAACAGCAAAGCTTAGGAGAGATGCTGTGCTGTATTTCCCAAGCACTACTAAATTGATATTTTGTCTAAAAGTTGGAAGAAGCAAGGTCAAGCTTTTGGTCTGCAGACATCTTCCCTCAAATGCACCTTAGGATACAGTCCAATCCTAAGGCCCGGTTTTGCCAGGACAAGATTCCACATAAATCTGAGTACTTAGTGTTGAGCACTGGTGGTTCTGTGCTGTAAGCCTTACTCACAACTCTGGAATAATTACTCAGAAGCCTTTGGGGTCCCAGCCAATAGAAAACAGTAAGCATAAAGATTCAGGTGGAGTTTAGGCCAGCAGAATCTGGGACTAAGATCAATATTTAGATTAATTGAAGGTGTTATTCACCCTTCTCTCCCCCACATTTTGGACAGCTAGCAATCAGCCTTTTCTTTCTTTCAGAAGACTGAATATTTATGCAACCTGGTATAAATCTATCCCAACCTCCTCTAGGCTTTCCACAGTTAGTCCTTCCAACTACACTCTGGAGTTGAATCACGTACCTTCTAGCAGGGATGTTCAGAACACAACTGAGTGACTGTCAGCTGACCAAGCTTGCACATGCCTTGGAGTGCATCTCTGGTTTCCTAGGGAACCTTACCTGTGTCCTCTTGTAGTGTTCAGAGGCACCCAGGAGACATTTCATTACTGCCGCTGTTCATGGTTTTGTACGTCCCTAAGTAATCAACACATGATAGGTGCATTTGCATTTTTTATTCTAATGTTTCTAAAGCAGTAAGATGAATTGCTGACCATACAAAGCTGTTGTACTTCTAACTGTAATACTCAAGAGCCTTGCCTGTAAGTTTGAAGTTGAAGCTCTACCTTATTCAACTCACGTACACTGCCAGTATGGCCTAATGACCGGCTCTGACCGGCAGGCCACTTTTCATCGAAGCATCTACCTGTGGCTTTGTTCTGATTTATTTATCTCCTATTGTTCAGAACCAGTTATTCTTCAAAGATCCAAATCTGTCTCACAGCCCATATATCTCGTGTCATCCTGCAACTATTAACAGCTTACCTCTTACCTTGCACAGTAGGTAAGGAGGCTGAACATTCTCCAGGGAGTCTTTAATGTATACACAATATCTTTGCTCAAGAATAGGCTATTTATTTCTTAAGAGAGTGTGTGTGTAAGCATTGGAGATTGAGGATATTAGCCAAAATCTTTTTGGTGAGCTTTTCTTTCAAAGAAAAATACTCCATAGAGAAAATACTGCATAGAAAAAATACTCCATAGAAAGCAAATACTTCTGGGGAAAGCAAAGCTTTAATTAGAAGATTTTCAGTCAGTCTTCATATGCATTCATTCTAGAGACTCTGAGGCCCCTGTCACAGATGTACACTTGATATGCACCTTATCTTCTCGTCTTCACACATCCTAATCACAGATGTCTGAATGCTACATTTTCCATGACAGGCTGAGGATTTAATGCTTTCCCCTAGAGGAGAGATAAGAGCCAGAATATGTATAGGCAGCATTCCATCTTCATTTGTAATCAGTGATATGTAAAGTTCCTGAAAGTTGTTGACACTCATAAGATGTATTGTATCTCCATCAGAGGAGTAGTGGACAGGGTTATGTAGTCAGATACCATTTTGTTTGAAAAGAACTTCTCTCCTTTTACCGGTCCAGGAACATTCTCCATCACTTCTGTCTCACGTAAAGAAATATACAGCCTTATCATTTTCCAGTCTTATTACTCTTTCTTATCAAACATATTTAATGTATTTCTACCTTTTCTGTTCTAGCCATTTACATTTTATCGATTCTTGGATGCAGTTTACAAGTCAGGGATTTATTATCTTTCACTTCACTTTGTGCTGACATTGCTATTTTGCTAATTCTGGTGTAGTGTGAGGTAAATATATTTGTGTCCAAACCCCATGAAAAGTATGGTATGCATTTAAGATGTGCTGATGTTACTACACAGATTTTTAGTGTGACATCCCATTTTCTGCTCATGAAACTTGGTATTGAAGCACATGCAATTCATTCATTATCTGTCACTGTTTAGGGCACTGTGCAATGTCTGACACAAGAGAGGACATGAAACATTCAGGCCAGAGCGTTTAAACTGAGGTGCCAGAAGGTAAGTATCCAAGATTTTTGAGTTAAGAATGGATTTAAGAGCCTCTAAATTTAAAAATGGGATGCAATGGCATGTGTGCACAAAAATAAAATTTTTAACAAAAACTGCTGAAAAGTGAGCCAGAGTATCTTGTGCACAGGGTAAGGTCTGGGGCCACACTGTGGTGTGTATCACTTTCCAAGTGCAGCAGCATGAATAGAACCAGGGGACATACACAACATGCAACAGGGACCAGCCACAGCTGCAGCTCAGCCCCCTGATGATGGCAGCAGCTGGGAGGTCTGGCATGAGAGATTTGCCACTCCTTCCACACCAGGCATTTCCAGAGCAAGGATCAGATCCGTTGGGTACAGTGTTATTTGTCCTGCCCTTTGCTCCTCTCTGCTTTGTAAATTATTTTTTGGGGGGGAAGAATAGGGGAAATAGGCCATGGTAGTGCAGATGGGTTGACAATAAATGAGTCCTTTTTCTCTGGCTCACCCAACAACAAAGCTGGTGAGCTGTTGAAAACCTTACAGATTATTGCTGGAGAACCAAGTTCATGATGAAATGGCTTGGCAAAAATTACACCTGGCAAAAGTGAGTTATTTGCTTAGGAAAAATAGTCATTTCCACTCCTCATGAAAGATGTGTGCCTTGCCATTTCTTGGTTTGCACACAGAGGCTCTAGACGAGTTCCTCTTGCACAATCACAAATCAGCATTTTCTACGAAGTTTCTCATTTTTGTCTGGCTGGGTTGTTGCTACGGTGTGTTTCTTACCCATTCTGGACCTTGCCTATGCAAGTCAGTTACTTGCTGCTTCACAGCTAAATTGCTGCAACTCCCTCATCTTTGGGCTACATCTACAGTCAATCCAGGACCTGTACACAGCTGCTCTCTTACTAAACAAGGTATTTTACCAGGAGCAGCAATTTTACAAGATCAGCTGCTGGTTTTGATGTGAACAATTTGCACAGGATTTACTGCATCCCCTTTCTGCTGTTGAAGAAAAGGATAGAGCACAGATTGGAGTTCAGGATAATGGAAGGACACTTTCTGTGAGGAGCTCTCAGTTTTGGCATTTGCTTGAGGCTGTTTGGGGGCTGTGGGGAGGGGTGTGTTAATGGTCAGGACAGGCTGCGAGTCTCCTCTGTTTTTTGAGGGTTTCAGAAAGGATTGGGCTAGACCTGACAGCATTCCCCAAATCTGTTGTGTTTGTAAAGATTTTCTAAAATATGACTGAAATACAATTCTGTGATCTCCAGCTGCTCATGATAAACACTAGCATGGCTCTCCACCAGGGTTTTACATGGTGTCCCCACTACACTGAGCTTTACAGGAGTCTCCTCAGGTGCTCTACACAGAAGCACATCGCAGCACTCACCTGTTCCTCGGCCTCTCTCACACACTGCTTGGTCATAGGCTCCCTCTGTCTTTCCAGTAAAAGAAATGGGACTTTGTGTATAAATTGTGTGTCCCAGCCCCACAGCTGCCCTCCTTGTGCTGTTCAGCAGCTTATGCAAGCTCCTGCCCTTAACCTGAGAGCTGCAAGTGCTTTAGGGCTCCCATCTCACCTCTTCAGCCATCAGGGAGAGAGGAAACAGGCAGGTTTTCTGACTATTCCTAAATAAAATGAGCATGCTTGCCTGGATGGTGTTTCCTACTGCCATGAACAGGGACAGAATATGAGTCTGGGAAAGAAATTTATTGTGTTCCTAGGTCTTATATCTGGCAAAAGAAATATACTGCTCTAGAGAAAAAACAAACTCCATGGAATGCCAATAAGCAACTTTGTATATTTCTTTGTTTAAATTTCGTCACTGCTTTATGGTGTTCTTTGGGGTTAAGTCTAAGTCTCCCTGAGTACACAGGATCCTCCTCTTTTACTCCTCCCCACAGAATTCTTCTCATCTCTTTCTCAACTGGCTCAGCAGCTAAACTAAATTGTTCTACTCTTGCTCTTTCTTGTTAAGTTCCCCATATCTGTAAATCTCCCTAAGTCTCTCAAGCTTTTCTGTATTTAAGATCCTAGGTTAATAACTAATCTCTTTGTCTTGCTTCTAATGGAAGTCTCTTCTTCCAAACCTTCTGCCTGAAAACAAACTTTGGAGGGCTAGTTTTCCCAGGTCTCACTGCCATCATCCAGCCTGATGACTAGATCAAAAGAAAAGAAAGCTCTGGATGGATGAATTGTCACTTTACCTGACCTGGAAATCTAAAAATGTGTTGTCAGTCCTGAATTCATAACGAGTAGGTAAAGAAAGAAGGAGGTTTGTTGAGTTGTCCAGAATACTCTTTGAGAAGGAACAAATAGAAGTCATTAGAAGCTGGAGTATTATAGATCATATGCAATTATTTAAAAGTATAAAAATAAGTACATCCTAGTGCAGTAGCCTAAACACCTTACCCAAATCTTGCTATTGGTTTCTCATTCTGAACTGACAGCTGTCGAAAGTCCATATTGGTCTAATTCTAGAAAGAGAGTCTTTTGGTCATTCAACAGCACCAAGTTAAATCCAATACATTGAGCTACAAACACTTTCAAAAGGTCTGGTTGTTGGGATCCTCTTGAACAGCATGAGAAATGTAGATTTTTCAGATAGATGGGGAAAAAAATAGAAGATTCCTTAGGGCATCTCAAGATGACAGAAGAAACAAAAGAAGAAAAAAAATTCAAGGCACTGCTTTGTTGCTGAATGAGGCCACACTTCATCCTCTATGTGGATAAAGGACAAGACAATTTCCCACTTCCCTTTTCTGTTCTGTATTGCCAGGTTAATTGTTGTTATTGTATTCCCCACAAGAGGAGCTTCATCAGTGGTGCCAGATAAACCAGATTAGTGTTCAGGGGCATTTCCTGGAAGTGATGCCAAATCCATTCTGATCCTAATTATATGAAATATGCTCCAATAATTTTCCACAAGGTGAATAAAAATAATGCTGGAACTGCTGCTTTCTCTGAAGCACAATTAGAAGGCATTCACTAATCCCAAGGGATATCATAGCTGCTTGTGTGCAGTTATATTCTCCATTTTATAAACTGATGTTTACCTAGAGAAGATGAATATCCTAATGCCTGGCACTGGTGCAAGAGTGATATCAGGAGAGAGAGAAAAATGTAGAGAAGGCCTGTCCCATATCCCAACATTAGGCAAACCGACCTTTGGTTTTCATGTCCACAAACAAGCTGTTGTATCTCTGCAGTTTCAAGTGGTACACACAGGAAGTAAACACTTAAATACAGTGTTCATTCCCAAATCTCAAAGAAGAAATCAAAAGCCACTTCTTTTAGAAAATCAAATCAGATTAAATAAATTATTCTTTGTTAGTCACTAAACATTTCCCGCAGCGTACAATACCTTGTTCTGCAATGAATTTCAGATTTCCATGATGACTGGTTTGTACCAGCTGACTAAGAAAGAGGTATGTGTCAAAAACAGGCAGTCACTTCAGGCAATTGCAAACTCGGACTTGTTCAAACTATGGGAAATTCATGGTGAAACTGAGAGGCATTCTGCTAGCATAAAAGTACAAAGTTTTGATTGCATTTAAAAAAAAATCCTTTACAGCTAGAATTAAAAGAGTATGGGCAAAGATGTTTACTGAAACAATATAATAACGAATTATGTTCATAATCTGTAGTTGGTTTATCTAATAGGATTGTCTTTCAGGTTTCTCAAAGCACAAACTGTCTTTATTTTCTATTTATCAAAAAAACCCCATCTTTCTCAATTTAGAGGATTTTACTTATACGTAACCTACGTGTTTTCCTTCATGCCTTCATTTTTGTGACAAGTCTCACAAACAACAAAGCTAATAGTAGAGAAATAGATGTTATGTTTCATTTCTTCATTTACCCTCTTGCCATTTTTGAAGTTTCTCCTACCTCTGAAACTGATGGGGAGACCCTTTTTTGTTTATTGTCTGGTACAGAATCATAGAATCATAGAATATCTCAGGTTGGATGGGATCCATAAGTATCATAGAGTCCACCTCCCTGTTCCTCGTAGAACTACCTAAAATTAAACTACATGATTGAGAGTATCATCCAGACACTCCCTGAATTCTGGAAGGTTTGGTGCCCTGGGAAGCTTGTGGAACAAGTTTGTGACAGACCTCTCTGGGTGAAGAACCTTTTGCTAATGTCCTGGATGCACCTTCATACCACATGCTTTCTAGCCCAAGCTCTGACTAATTTGTGGGATCATATAATTGTTATTGTCCAACAGAGTGAAACCTGAAATTTAAAGAGAACAACAAAATTTTTCAGGTGAGTTAGCGACTTCAGGGTTGATGCATTCATAGCCATTACATACTCTTGTGCTGCTGTCAGAAATGATCTCTTAATTTCAGGTGATAGTTGCAACAATATCTCCATAGCTCCATCCTCCCCAGTGGGATAATAAAGTATGTTGGGATTAAGGAAAAAGCAGATAGGCGTCTCTCTTCTCAGCACATACACTGAATTCTGATTATGCTCTCCCAGCCCTCTCACAGGATTTGACTAAGCAGAGGAAGCACAATAACACACACCTATTCAAGCTGAAGTTTTCAAGCAGCCTATTGTTTTCCTCTTGGCAAAAATTCAAAAAAGATTTCATTAGTGATTGCTGATCAGGAATAAGGACGGGAAATTGTGTATCTACTTGGAAGCTGATCCCTAAAATCTAAGATGAAAGGCAAGCCCTTACGCACACACAGTGATGTTTACAGCTGCAGTGATATTCAAAATGTGAAGACTTTTTGGATTGCTGATGCTGTTGGATGGCATAATGAGTTTTGTTCCATTGACTACATTATCTCCAAATACAAACTAGTACCCTTTTTTCCAGGAGCACTGGAACCTTGCCAGCAACTCAGCAATGCTAAAAAGGTGATAAAAGAGGATTTAAAAGGTCTCCTGGCTGAAGTTTGAAGGCAATGCACAAGAAAGTTAGAGCATGAGGGTACCCCTTGAATGGCCTGTTTGCTTTTCTTGCCACAGGGACTTCTGAAGTGGAACACAATTAGATGGAGGGAAGCTGCATTTCAGAAAGGGCCTGGGGTTTGGGGAACTCTCTTGTTTGTTTGCTTTTAATGAGCTAGTTTAGGATGCTGTGTAGAAGCTAGCCGTGTTGCTGAATTTCCTCAGGTTTTCTCACAAAATGCTAACTGGAACATGGGAGATTGGGGATATTTATAATCTCTGGGCTGAGTCTGAGGAATCAATATTAGATCTTAAGGGAAATGCAGGTTTCAAGGAGGAAGCTGACAGAGAGTGTTTGGGGAGAGTATGATCAACATGTTGTACCTCACTTCTATTCAGGTGATGGTAAAACCTGGGAATTCACTGCTAGGACTCCTGATACATAGTAACCCAGTGCATCTCCAGGGCAGGTGTGATCCTAGACCCTGTTTTGATGTATGACTGCCAAGAGATCAGTATACAGAATTGGGCCAATAGGAATGTAACCTTGGAAACAGGTCCATGGCAATCCAGCAGTAAGCCTCCAGCAGGGTGGCATTTGTTCAGAAATATTCACCATGGGTTATATACATTATTTAGTTTGTTAATGATAGTAAAGCTGTTCTTGGAATCTGAAAAATATACATGCATAAAAAGCAGTAGCAGTATGCTGCATGATGATATTGATGGAGTTGGCCAAGCAGCATGGTTGAGTACCTCTGTGAACTGCACAAAGTAATTTGCTTGCACTGAGGAGCTTCCTGGAGGCTGTGCTGGAGTCAGGGTATGAAATGTATGCAGGCATGAGACAAAGCGCTTGCAGTAAGCATATTCTCCATTGGAACAAACGCAGATGATTAATGGAGCTGTAAAGCGACTTGAGATGAGGAGATTCTTTGTCTCTTTCTAGTGCCAGGAACAAATATTTTCTGCTTCTGAGATGGGGTGTATATGTCAATGAATTACCATTTTTTCAATTAATTGTTCTTGCGATACACCTTTCCCTAAAGAAATTATTGAGCAAAACAAGCAGAACTCAAACTAGATCTGTCACAGCTGCATTTGCAATTCCTGCTTCCCAGACATCCCACATTTCTTCAGGTAATGGGCAGAAGCACAAAAAGGGTAATTCAAGATAGATATCTCTGCTCCCAGGTCTCATTTACTGACAATCAGCTTTCTTCTTATTTTGTCAAATTTGGTCAGTGTGATGCTGATGGTTTTGTTAGCCAGCGGTCTCAGTGGAGCTTGAAAAAACCCAAGTGTTTGCATGGGCTGTGTATTTGCAGTGTGATGGGAACGAATGGAAGCTTTCTTTCCAGAGTCTTTAGTTGTCACTGCTGGTGATTGAAACACTTCTAATGAGCAGCTCCTGCAGGCCCACTGGAGAAATGGCCTGCCAAGACAAAGCCCCTTTATCACGAATTTAATCTTGGATGTTCTGTCATAGAAATGCAATATTAATAATTTCTGTAAAGACACTTTCTTCCTGTAGTTTTTTAAGCCACAAATACACTCTGTGGATCAAAGTCATGCTCTCTGATTGTGTCATGTCCACATATTCTCAGCACCAGAATTTAGCTGGTTGAGGGAGGTGATTGTCCCACTTTGCTGTGCACTGGTGTGGCCTCACCTTGAACATCATGCACAAGTTTTGAGCACTGCAATATAAAAAAGATATAAAGCTATTAGAGAGTGTCCAAAGTAGAGCCACAAAGATGGTGAAGGGCCTAGAGAAGATGTATGAGAAGCAAATGAGGGCACTCAGTTTTTTCAGCCTGGAGGAGACTGAGGGGAGACCTCATTGCAGTTACGATTTCCTCATGAGGAGAAGACGAGGGGCAGACACTGATCTCATCTCTATGGTGACTAGTGGCATGAAACTTTCAGGAGAGGTTTTAGGTTAAATTTTAGAAAAAGAATCTTCACCCAGAGGGTGGTTGGGCACTGGAACAGGCTCCCCATGGAAGTGGTCACAGCAGGTGAGCAGGTCACAGGTCAAGCCTGGCAGAGTTCAAGAAGCATTTGGACAACGCTCTCAGGCACATGGTGTGACTTCTGGAGTGTCCTGTGCAGGAGTTGGACTCAATGATTTTTATGAGTCCTTTCCAACTCAGGATATTCTATGATTCTATGATATATATCTTATCCTATTCACCTGAGCATCCATCTAAAGAGTGGGAGCCTAACTAACTAATAGTCTGAATTTCCTTGCAGGATACCTGTTAGAAATAACATATACTTTCTTCTAATAAGCTGCAGGAGTTGTTGGAAGAAAATTAAAGCCTGAAGCACCCTTGGTTTTGTTGTTGCTGTTTCAAACTATTTTTGAATCTCCACTAATCTAGGAAGACTTCTCAGATAAATGATTGCCTAAATTAGAATTTCTGATTCACATTAAATATTGGGAAATGAGAGGAAGAGTTATATTAGCTATTTCATTAGAACTAACTCTCAGGGTGTGTATCCCAGCCTGCAGCAGAAATGTCAAGAGGAGCATCTGCTACAGCAGACAAGCCAGCAGAGCATTTCCATCCCTGAATAAGGCAAAGGAGAGTGGGGGAAGCTGAGTGAATTGCTTAAGATCTGAACATTGTAAAATAGCGATGGACTGTATGTCTGTAAAATTGTAAAATATACACCTGTGTTTTTTCCATTGTAAAATAGTGATGGCCTATATGTCTGTAGAGATTTTGCTGAACATTTTAGCTAGTTTTTAGAGATTAAGGGATGTTTTCTTTGTGAAACATGCAGACCTTTGATAGTGTCAAGGTGCCATTGCTTTTGGGCTTTAGTGTGGTTCCAGAAGAGTATACTGTACACCTCAGTGTTGTCTACGCCTGGCTTTCCTGGCCATCCTCGACCGAGGCGTCAGCCCCCGAATGCTCAGCAGCTCAGCGGCTTCTCCGTGCCGCTCCGGAGCCTGGCGTGGCTGGATCACGCAGAGGTGGGGCTGCCCGCAGCGAGGGACCCACGAGGTGCCGATGGAATAAGGCGAAAGAGGCAAAGGGTTGTGGGAGGGGGTTCCCCCGAATTCTCCTTTATTGGGGGAAGGGCGAGGAGATCCGGGAGGGAGAACACCGGGGAGAACACCGGGGAAATGTCCCCGTGCAGCCGATTTTATGGGGGGATAACAGCCAATGGGGTAAAGGGCAAGGGGAAGGTACAGTGGTCAGGGGTCCAATAAAAACATTTGGGGGGGGGGACAACAGCTCAGAACCAATGAAACTTCGAACATAACAGAACCCTCTGGAAGAAGGGGTCAGCCCAAGGCCCTGGACATGCCCCTCCTCTGGAACAAGGGGTTGATCTTAGACCCTGGTTCCATCCCTTGAGTCCTCCCTTAATGAGGAGCCTCCTACAGAGGAGGTGGAGCTGGAGCGTGAGGCAGCAGCAACCAGGGTTGGACCACCGACACCTCAGCCCTTTGTAATACAAGTTATGATTAGCAGGGCTTTTCTTTTTTTACCTCTTTATCTTCACTAGATGCCAAATAAGCAAACTTCTTGCTCTATTCTTCTGCTTAGTGTTACCAAACAACATTTGCCAGCAAAAAAGTAGAGCAAATTAACTGAAAGGAACAAAGAGGACAGTCTTTCCTCTTTGAGGGCCATTGCTTATACTTGAGTCTTACAACTGCTCCCTGACTAGGGCTATCAGCAATGTCATCAGGATTTGCAATTTCTGTCATGTATTTCTTTGCCTCTGTAAAGCCAGAATCCAGGTCTTCCTGGGAACTATTTTGCCTAGTATTTCTTCAAATATTGCTTAACAGTAACACATTGTACTCATAAAGTATGTGAAAGGGCTGGTTTGTTGCTATGCCTTGTTAGTTGATGTCAGCATGTTGGACTGGTGTCTCACTGTAAAACTATGTTGTATGCCAGGCTTTGTAGAAAAAAATTAAGAAGAAAAACACTGTCACTTAGAAAGTCAGGCAAGAATATAGCAAAACCATGGTGCATATTCACTGCCAGTACATACTTTTTCATCCCAGCATCATTCCTCCAGGCTTGTAGAAGTATTTGTTAATAAATAGCATCCAAAGGGGATAAAGTAGAGCAGTATGTGGCTTTGGGTATTTTCGCATATTTCTATGTGACTGAGCTACAGGTTTTTTGACAAGCTAGGTTGTGGGTGTGTATCTTTTTTTGGCTGCTTTAAGAGGTCACTGTCTGTAGCTTCTTGTTACCCCCTACATCTTCTCTGCCCAGCTACTCTGCTTGCTGAGTTGGTTTTCTGGGCACTTCATAACTTCTTTGGGACCATTCAAACTGATTAGGCTTGTCCCTTTAGTGGGGGAGCTTGGCTGCACCATACCAGGAGATGCGAAGGAACAGTGTACACCAGCAGGGAGGCTGTGCCAGAGCTGAGGCTGGTCATTTTGTCCTTCAGCTCAGCAGTGTTAGTAAGAGGTGGCTTGGGCACAGTCTTGCTTCTGCTCTGAGCCACGCTCAACTCCTAGAACATTGCAGTTGAGAAACAGAACGATATTGGAGAGTTATAATTACCATGGGCTAAAGCTGCACTTTTACCAGAGCTCAGTCTGTTCATGGTGATTTGATCACAATCAGATGACCTTACCTTCTGCATTTTGTTTCATATTGGGTCTTGATCAACTTTCTAGGTACATGGACAGCTTTCTATACCATTTGTATCAAATATCCTTACTGAGCCCATTCAAATGTACAAAAGCAGCACTGTGTAGGAACTTCCCATTTTACTGAGTGAATTTGCTTAGAAATTGCCTAGGAATTTTTATCACAATTCAGACTTGCTGTACCGTATCTAGCATTACAGAGAGCCTTCATGCAGCATGTGGCTATCGCTCCATGTAAAGTCCTGGTGATTTATAGTTGGGTAACTGTAGAAAGGCTTTTACTTTTTATCTAAATTGGGGATACCTGTAATTTATCTTCTCTGAAAAATAAATGAATTACTTTATATTCAGTACAAATGTAGAACTGGGATAGCCAGCTGGGCTCTTTAATTCTAGTTCCTCACAGTCTTGGGCAACCAGGTGATAGACATTTATGGTCCAAAAAGGTCCATAGAACACTTACTTTTCCTATGATGTTTTCTGCCTTTTGTGTAGATCTAATTGTTTCTTATTGCAAAATGACTATCTAAATAGATATTAAGGCTTAGAAATTTCAAACATTTCGCTTGACTTCCTCATAATGCTCATTCTTATGCTCATTCCTGCAGTGGAGGAAATTAATCTTTGCTATTAATTTTGTCTATTAAAGCCAGAATTCAGATACGTCCATTTGCAGTCCTTATTAAATAAGGACCCCTGCTGGCCCTTATTAGATAGATGAAGGACCAGAGTGAAGTTCCTTGTTACTTAAATGAAACCCATGTTTAGCAAAGCTGTTAAATCATAGCTGAAGGCAGACATCTTGATGAATAAAACAGAATTCATGAATAAATAATTGACATGAGTGCTAAAATGGGATTTTCATTTTCATGCTGTTTCTGTTCTTGGCCAAAAATTGAGACAGTCTGTGTGAGTGGCAGTGGTGGCCCTTGTGACAGAGTCAAGGTCTTATTTCCAAAGGTTTCCAAAGGTATAGATACAATTCTGGTAGGAACAACAGAAGCATCTCAGTGTGTTGGAGGTTTCAGCTCCTTCAGTTTCAATGACTCTAATGAGTTGAGGAGCTGGAATGAGCCTTACTAACATGTTTCCCATAGGACATAAAATAAGTGAGTCAGTGCTGCTCTGGAATACATTTGCACTTTGATCTAGCAGTTAAAGGCTCAGTGTCCCATTAACAGTTCGTTCAAGACAGCTGCCTTTCCCTGTAATTGTGCTGGTTATTCACACCAGTGGAACTTTCATCAGCCAGCCACTTCCTGGGGACAACTATTTCCTACTCTGCATCACCAAACTTAAATAGGTTATGAGTCTTGCAGCATTTTGTGTACAAGGGCATGAAAAGTTTCAAGAAGAGCAATGCTTCTGGAAGAGCCTTCGTGTTTTTGTTAGCACCGTGGCTGCCAGAGAGAGAGGAAGAATCTCATTCAAGGCTCACCTTGCATAGAGCCAACTCTGGTATTTTTTTGTCTCTTACCTAAGTGTTACGCAGGACCCATAAGAACCATCCCAGTGTGCCATCTTGTTTTGCTAAATTTTTAAAATACCTGTGGTTGTGGGGAAATACCACTTCTGAAATCTGCCACTTTACTAATACTAGTGTTTTTCAGATGCTGGGGATAAGGAGGCAGCTGCTCTAAGAGCCCAAAGTGCTGGTATTCTTAAGAACTGCAGCCAGGCACTTACAATGCCCTTGTGTCTCTAAGCCACAGCAAAGGGCAGGAACTGGTGCCACCTGGGAATCAAAGGCTGCCATTCATGCCCGCACAAAGCGAGCAGGCAGAGCGTCTGGAACACTCCCCATATCCAAGCAGGGCTCAGATGAGACTAAAGTGGTGCCAAGTTCTTGCTGTGGTTTTTCCCTCTTACCTCATGCAATGTTTGTGATAAACATCAGTGCCCGTTGCTGTATGCACATAGCATAACATAACCATCTGCAGGGATGCAATGCTAGTGCACTTGAAGAGAGAAAAAAGCAGGATGGTGTCTTATTACAGGCCATTTTGGGGCTATATCTCCAGTTACAAGAGCTCCTCACCTAGAATAAATTGACCCAGCTCCATTTGACTCAGTGGAGCTACACTGATTTACACATGCTGAAGCTCTGCTTTGGGTTTCTGTAGTGTAAAGCCATTCACTCTCTAAGTTCACTGGCTCATAACTTCACAAAGTTACAAAATCAGCTAACAGATATTTGCATGTTATAAAACTTAACAGGTATGTCCTGGAAACAGACATTCCTGGAGTCCTGGGACATGCATTTCCTGAGCATGTAGCAGGATAATTGCTCAAGGCGTAAAAAAGCCACTCACTATCATCAGACAATGTGAAATACATTAAATAGCTCTCATCGTATCACAGCATGCAAAAGGAGCAGGTAAAAAGATCCTCAGCCTCATGAAAAGGAAGAGAAGTTACATAAAATGTCTAAGGAAATTTCTAAAAATCCAGCATTCAGGTGAGATGGGAAGCTAAGAATTTGGACCCTGACCCAGACTGCTGAAGTTAGTAGTGACCTTGCTTGATGGCCTCTGTCGTCCTGCAGCCTCTTCCTCTTCACCACTGTTGCAGCAGAAGAATTTCCCTTGACAGCTTGTTTCCCCACCAAAACTTGCTGTTTCTTGCCAAGTGCCCCTGTTTTATTTTGGGCATGAAGCACCTCCCCAGGATAGAACCTGTTATTTTGTAGTCACATCATGTATCTAGGACACACATATTCCTACTCTCATAAAAGAGGAAATTATGGGAAATTATGCCTGGGATTCCCACATTGTGGATGAAGCTTCTTGCTGTAAAAGGGGTGGAGAAGCAGAGTAAGAGTAAATTGTTCTATCTATTTCACGTTTTTGGAGGGAGTAGATTGGCTATGTGTGTGGTGAGAACAGTTTCTAGGTGAGGTTTAACAGATATCCTGGGCAGAGAAGTCCCTAATTTTGGACCTTGTAAGCCCTTCTCTCCTTTGCTATGCAGCACCATGAAAATTGTGCTGTACAGAGATAATCACCTGACACCTGACTGGGCAATGCTTGGGGGCTTGTGGGCTCCCACTGCCTTTTGCACACAACAGATCCCCAAGCAAGATTTTGAGAATCCAGACAAGTCCATGGTGAGCAGAAACAATGTACAGATGGACAAGATGTGCCATAAGTAATTTTTACAGCTGAGCTCAGTCTTCCCTAAGGATGCTGCCCTATGGATCTTCACATCCAAGTTATGCTCTGGCAGTAGACAAGCTAAATCAAACAATAACCATATGGGCAGTGTGCAGGCAGGACTGGGCCCTGGATCACCTCTGACTTGCTCTTTCAGCACAGAAGGGCCCAAATACTGAAACTGGGGCATCTGCACAGGAAATTTGGCAGTACAGATGCTGCATGGTGAACCCATGGGCAAGTGTATCAATGTCTTCTTTTATATATCCTCAGCCATGGATTTGCCGTAGATGACACTAAAATACATGTGAATGTGGGACCATTGGAAAATGTTTGGCTTGATCATGCTCTGTTCCCAAGAGATACTAAAACTGGCTTCAGGCTTGGCAGATCCTTTCAGGTGAGAGGCCTATGCCAGCTGTGCAAGGCTCAGCAAGGTTGGTATAAATGTTTTTAAACCTTGAGAAGCCAAGTTTACTGCAGAAGTCTTATGGTGTTTGTACTGTCTACCAATGCTCCTGATCAGCATTTTATTTTAATTTGTGCCTTGGTTACCTTGGCTGGAAATGCTGTTGTTTTGGAATTGCTTATAGGACTTCTTGTTACTTACTTCAGTGGCTACAGGATTTTAAAGTTGTGATGCATGTTTGTTGCTCATCCATTAATCATCCTGAAGTTTTCTGGTCATGTGTTGCTCTGTATGTGTCGCCTTCATGGTATTTGTATCTCTGACCTCCAGATCAGACATTCTGGACTCTTGTAGACCATATTTCAACGGGGTTGTAAAACCTGGCAAAAGCTGAGAGAGACTAGGACAGAAAATATGTTCTCATTGATGCAGTCACACACAAAAGAAGTGCCAATATTTTGCAGTGGAGTCACAGAGGGAGATGATGCCCATCCAAAAAATTCTTGTAGGAAACACTGTTGTTTCTCATCAAACTTGAAAAGTAAGAAAAATCTCACTACTTTTATTGATGTACACACTTGCTGGTTCCTCAATGACTGGTAACAACAAATAATGAAGTTGTAGAACGGCATTAATTTAACAGAAGGACTAAAGTGGAATGTGAGTTCAACTGAATCAGTTATGCAAAGCTCCCTCTGATCCAGTTCAGGGGCTGAAGTGCTGGAGGAGCACAGGGTGCTGTGCATGGCAGGAAAGATGCTGTGCTCAGGTAATCTCGCTGCCCTATGCATTTTCACAAGCACACATCCGCAGCTCGTTTCAGAATCTACTGCCTGCATAGGTTTTTCATTGAAATGTTTAAAAAATATTTTTGAAAATTTTTAACATGTTCTAACATTTTAACATATTCTAGTCAAAACTGTGCTTTTATAAAATATTTCTAATGCTTTTTTCCCCCAAGATTTCCATTGACTGCAGCAGTCTTTGGCATGGACTCTAACTGTACAAAGCCTTGGACTATAAATACAGATTCCCAAGGACTTGACTGGAGGGAGTGCCAGATGCATAGCTTGACTCCACGATCTGCCAGGGCAATATTTTCCAGAAGCAAAAACTGAGAATCATCTGTGTTAAATTTAACCACACTTGGACTTCTTTGGTACGTGCAGGAGGAAATTGCTAGGGAGCAGATGACTTTTTAATCTCCCAGTAGTGTAAAGTTTGTGTGTTGTCTTCGAGGCAATGTTGTTTATTACATTCCTTGGGTAAATTTACCTTTGATGCAAAATATATAAAACATCTTCATAAGGTAAAAGGGAGGATCAAAAGCATGTGGTGAATAACTCTCTCTTCAGTGCCTGCTTGAAGTGTTGCTGTGTGCTCTTATGACATGGTTTAGATCTTGGATCCATATGCCCAGTTATGCAGTTGATGTACTTCCCAAGGACCTCATCTGGACGCGACCAAAAACCTCCTCTCCACCTCAGTGGTTTTGGAACCAGGCTGAAATGCACTGATCTCCCACTGACGCCCCACTGTCTACTAGAGACCTTCTTCCTCTTTGGACTAGAGAGGAATCTTTTGTTTGGTCTGGCAGGGTTACATTTTTTCCTCCATTTCTGGTGACCTTTAGGACTGGAAGCATGTTTTGGCGTGAGCTCTTGTGTTTGTTCCTGTCGTGGCAGGGACGGAAACGTGTGTTTAGAGGGAAGTTCTGGTTAAGATCATCAAAGCGTTTCCTTTCTTCAATCTAAACAGACCCGCACAATGCAAGCTCTGTAAGTCAAAAGCATGATTCAGTGCTTTAATCATTATGAGAGGTGATGGGGATGGAAAGTCACCACTCACTTTACAAGGCATACTGGGAGGGAGATGCTCTGTACCAGCCTCGTTGACACAGCTGTTGTCCCAGTGCCCACCCAAGCCCTTCATCAGAGATGGGATACAGGGTTAGATGGGATCTTGGCTTGACCCAGAACTGATGCACTGATGCTTTTGTCAGTGGTTTGCCACAAAGAGTACCAGAGGCAGTGTGAGCTGACTGGCTGGAGTGCTGGGCTGAGTAATTGATGCATTCACTGCACAGGTTAGCAGGAAGGCCTTGGGTGAGTCTTGCCACTGCACCTCTTCTCATTTTTCCCATCTGTCAGAGGGAATAATAACACTGACTCTGCCTGCTTTGCAAGGGTACCCTTGCACAGTCTGAGTCATTTGGCAGGGGGACAGGCTCTGCATGGTGCCACTGGACCCAGAACAGTTGCCTGATGGTTACAGAGAAGAACTAGCCAATGGTAGAGAGCTTTGAAGATGCAAAGAGCCAGTGATAGCATTAAATCGCAGTGATTGACACACCTTCACAAAACCTGTATTTTAGTGTTTCCTGATGAGCAAGGGAGAACTAATGCCTCTCTGGAGGCTCTAATCCCTCCTCCCCCATGCCCAAACCAGCTCTTTCTTCTGCACTTGTGGGAAGGAGAGGCTAGAGGCAGACAGCTGGCTGGGATCTGTTCTAGCAGCAGGGAGCACTCATCTGGCAGCATGCTGACAGTTTGGAGCTGGAGGACTGTCCCTGGGGACCCCTGCCAGATGGCTGGGATTAGAGTATCCCTCTGGCAGTTTTAGCCCCTGCTGGAGCACTGGAGGGAGCTGGGGCTGGAGCTGAGCAGGACAAAGATGTTTTCCACTGGTTTAGCTCAGAGGGTTTCAGGACAGAAGGGAACATCACCAACTGTATTCCTGTGGCTATTAGGTAGGCTGAGATAAAGGGAATAGCTGCATAGGCAGAGAGAGGAGTACTGTGTGAATACTAGCTTTCAACTCCTTTGTGTGTAAATGTTAGTCTTGGATTGGTGATGATTGGCCCTGGAATGTGTCACCATGAAGCCATTTCTAAAAGGACCAAAGATTCATTTACCAAATACAAGGGTGTTCTAATGAAAAGGCACATGCTGAAATATCCCCTCCACCAGCCTTCACTGCACTGATATTCACGCTTTGACATGGAGGGAGAAGCTGCTGTGCTGCTCCCCACCCCTTCAGTACTGAGAGCTGGCCTCGGTTTGCTGGATCTTTGTGAGAGGAGGACAATGGAGCTGCCTCCATGGCCAGACAGGCCCTCATCCCTGCCTCTCCTTTGCTTTGGCCTCTGGCTCTGGGCTCCAGCACAGGTTCAGTGCTCCTGTGCTCAAAAGCCACCTCTGAGAAAAGACGTCCTCTCTTACGATGCAGCCTACAGACATTCTCTCTGTAGAAGAAGGAAAGGGCTGGTTTTGGGACTGGGGCCCTGGGTTGGCATTCAGAAATTTTTCTGCTGCAGCACTGCTCCATAGTGTCAAGCATGCTGTTTCCTTGCTGAGCTTCCTTTGCCCATCTGCTTTGGCACAGGGGGTGGAGAATGAGAAATCTGCTGTTGAAACTCTGGGCTTCCTACACTGGGTCAGTTTTCAGATATACATGTGATGTGATGATGAGTATAGACCCACTAGTGGAGGGAGGAAAGGCAACTAACAGGGTTGAAGCCTTACACCTCCCTATGCTGCATGTATGTTTCTGAATCCCATGACACTATTACAGCCATCTGGTTTGTGACAGCTCAGTCACAACTATGACCTCCGTGTTGGGGACTATAAAGATTCTGGACAGTTAGAGACAAGAAGATGGGCTAAAGGAAAATGCCACAGCTCTTGAAAAAATACCCTGACCTTTTATAGCCAATGCTGATGTGGTGAGGGAAGACATTGCTTCACTGGACAAATATGAGTTTAAGGGAGGGGTTTAGGAGGGCTGTCAATAGGAACCTTACGCAGAAGAGAAAAAGATGGCTTCCAGATGCAAAAGACACAAAGAATGAAGTGGGACAACAAAGGGATGTAGTGGTTGGGTGAGAGGTTTCGCAGGGCAAGGAGAGCTTGAGGTGCTGGGTGGGTGGATGGGTTAAAGAGGACAACTTACTCCCTTCAGACCCTGCTGTACTACCTCATTGTCAGGGTATCAATGTGCCAAGGGCTTGCAGCTACACAGAGAAAATAAGTGCTGCATAAATACAGGATCATTATTCACTCAGCATGTCGACTTGTTTAAATTTCTGTGAGGAGAGCAAGTATATTATAGTATTGTTATCCTATGTGGAGAGTTGTTCATGTTTAATTATAGTTGATGAGACATACAGACTCTTACAATGCGTCATCTGTTCAAATAGATATATACATCTTATGGAAAAATATAACAGTACCATCATACTGTTCTTATAAAGTGCTAGAACAAAGCACACATGCACATCTTCTCATATCCAGCAATAAAATAAATCTAGATGACTAAACATAGGAGTGTATCCTACAAATATGTGTAGCAGCTCACTGTGAGTCAACAGGACTGATCTGTGCAAATCCCTCAGGTACCTCTGCGTAAATAGATGCCTCCACACCCCAAGGGTGACATTCTTGGAAAAGGGAATGTATTTCCTGATTTGCTTCCTTGTTCTTCAGAAATCACTATTCTTGTATTTGGCAATAGACAATTTAGGAATAAACTGTGAGCCAAAACCCCAATGTGATTCAGGGGAGCTCTTCCTACCCACTGTGGATGTTATTCACATTACTTCATTCCTGACTGCTGATAACTGCAAAAAATGAAGTGTTGCCATCATCCTTTATCCTATAGGCAGCAATTTTCTGCCTGCTTGTGGGAAATAATCCTCTTTTAATTTAATTACTAATTTTTCAATTATTTAATGCAGTACTCTGGGATAGCAGCAAGGCTTCTGGTTAGTTTTCAAATTGCTGCCACCTCAGACAGTACAGCACTGGGATCTAGCTCCCTGGGAGAAGGGGATTTATTGTCTTTGAGCCACTGCTTTCATTAGGAGGGATATACTCTCTACTTTCTCTGGCACATCCCTAGGGAAGTTTCCATGTATTCTGCCGATCTGCTTAGATCCCATTGAGGCCTGATCATGCCTGGCAAAGGCAATGGCTCTGGACAAGGACAGCTGAATGGGAGTCCCTCAGTGTTTCTTCTCCTTGCAGAACCCCATGCACACCCTCCGTGATGCCAGTGACTGTGCTGCATTTTAACATATTCTAGTGTAGGAAAAGCAAATGCTGGCCCTCTGTGGCAGCACTTTACACTGCTCTATGCTGTCCCAAGGATTGCTTCTCATATTGTGTGGACGTTCACCAAGGCTGATTTTCCACTCTGACCTGTATCCATGTTAGTTCCTGAACAGCATCAGCTCTGATGTAGGGGGCAGGGGTCAGTTCTAAAAGATTACTGCATCAAATATAAAAGAAGTTTGTATAGTATTGAATAGGAAGAAGTTTAAAAGAAAAGAGGTCAGTTCTGCTGCCACTTGTGCAGTTTTTGATAGATATAACTCCATTCATTTCTGTGTAGCTAATTTTGTTTTATGCCAGCACAAGTGAGAGCAGTCTCAGGCCTTCCTCCGACAGCAGCTAAAGTGAAAAACATTTCTATTTTTAAAGCTGAAAACATTTCTTACTTTTATTTATCACGTCACTTTGCTGGCAATGATGGTGAAAATGGCACAGAAAAATTAAATGAACAATTTATGGGCACTGCTTATGACCCTATTGCTCACCCATCATGTCAGCTACCAGGCATTGCTTGGGAAGCAGAACCAAGGAAACCTCAGTTTCTGGGCAAAGACAAGGCTGATTGTTGGAGGTTGGGAATT
>VZRN01004069.1:188634-252982 GCA_013397935.1 Dasyornis broadbenti | reverse complement strand
AGACGCCCGGGACGCCGCTGCCCCGACGGACCTACCAGGCGCTATGAGGGACCGGAGGGCCGGCACCCCGAGCCTGCCGCCGCCGGAGCCGCTGCCCCGCCGCCGGGGCCGCCTCCCGCGCCCGGCCGCCTGCTGCAAACGCTTCTCGGGCGAGAGGCGCAGCTCCGGAGCCCCTTGGGCCGCCGCTTCCCTCCGGGGCTGGAGGCAAAGGGCCTCGCCGGGCCCCGGCCCGGGATCTCCCGCACCCCGGCAGGCCAGACCCCGGGGCTCTACACACGCTCTATCCTGGAAACCCCGCTGCAAATAAAACGTGCTGTGAGAGAGCTGTCTGGCCGGTTGGTTCTTTGAGTGCATTCCCTGGCATGGGGGAGGGCAGCGAGACCAGGATCACTGTTGAGCCCCCACCCAGCCTCTGTCGCCCCTCTGCTCCTGCCTGCGGGGCCCTGCCTCATCCCGGCGGGCCCGAGCCGGGACGTGGAGTGCCTTGCCGGGCTGTGGCCTGGAAGCTTGTTTCTCATTCCACCAGCACGTATTATTCTGAGACCACTCATGGAGCAACAAAAATGTGGAAGTTTAAATTCTCACACTATGTATCCTGTTATGGGCAGAGTTTCCTTTATTTTCTGCAAAAATAAAAGTAATATTTCATACCCATATTTTTCTATCATCTCCCCCTCTTCCTTTCCCCTCCACCTCAGCAAAGCTCATGTTTCTTTCACTGGGTATGAAGACAGGCTGTTTATTCCAGAATTTGGCCCTAAAATTGCATGGTGACTCTGCTCTTAAAACAACTATATGATCTAGCTCTGATGCTCTGCTGGAGGATTTTACTTATTGCTCTGGCAGAGACAAATTTAGTAAAGTAGTAAGAACAAACCACATGTATCTCTTTCACAAGCCACGAGGTATATTTCACAATAGTTGGAAAGCAATAGAGATTTACTTGCTCCTAGTGACTTTGGTCTTACCAACCATTACTCTACATTGCTCTAGAAATAGCCAGGTCAAATCTTCATGCGTTTTCAGACTTAACAAGTATTTCCTTACAGGCACTAAATTAAGGCTGTCTACCATGAAAAATTTCTGGCTCTTTGCACTCTAGTTATAATTCAAAACTTTCTTAGCCAATCCCCCATGCTGGGAAAAAAAAAAAAAAAAAGAAAAAGAAAAAGAAAAAGAAATAAAGACAGAGATGAGATGGAGAGATGGGCTCCTTCAATACATCCAAAAATGTTTCATGTGGGATAAGGATGTATTTGCCATTTGTGTTTGTGTTGCTAGCACTCAGTGGCCAGGGGGCCTGGAAGTGGTATTTCACCTCTGATAAATCTTTCACTTGAACCCAGCCCAGCTTAGTCATGTCACCAAAAGTTATCACCTGACGGCTCTTCGGCAGAGTCTCTGAACCAAAGATAAAAGAAGCCTTTACTTAGGGGTGGCTCTGTCCCCTGAGGGACTGAGTCCCCCCGAAGGGGCCACAGAGAAAGTGAGGTGGCACCTGCCTTCCCAAGCCTGCAGTAGGGCGGTAGCAGGTGTGTGTCTGACACAGGGCAAGGCCAGCCTGCCCTTTGTGCACAGCTTCCCTCAAAATTGCTTTCTGCCCTTGCTGCATAGCCTTGAGGTGTTTTTTCCTGCAAAGTGATTCAGGAGGAGCCTTTACCAGAATGGGCTTTCGGTATATATAGATATACCTGAACTAATCATGGAGTAGAAAAAGTGGTTTGAAAACCCTGAGTATAGGTCATGCAGAGGTACAAACAAGGTATTCTCACACTGTTGTCATTACAGATGCTTCAGGAGTGTGCAAGTGCCTGACATAGTCCTTGGTTCTGGGGGACCACTTCCTAAGCCTTCTGTTCATAGGAATCCTTATGCAAGACGGTGAACGTCACTGGTTTTATTCCCTGGTTTCTCACACAAATTCTGCAGGGTTGCAGTGTTTGCTCCTCTCAGTCAAAATACCACCCCAAGGATACTTCTCATGCCCAGGATTTAATAGAGTGCAGATGATTTTAAATGGTATTTTAAAGTGAGCTTGGAGTGCAGATGATTTTAAATGGTATTTTAAAGTGATCTAAGCTGGAGAACTTTCAGCATTTCATTCTGCACTGTGCTGACCTTGGCAAGTGATCTCGGATGAAGTATGCAGAGTAACACTAGCAAATCACATGTTGGTAATGTACACCTCTCTTTGGCTGGCAGACATTTTGAGAGTCGCAAAAAGGTCAATACTTCTGAGAAGTAGCTTTTCAGAGTGTGAGGAGAAGCATTCCGTCTGTGGGATGTTTATCCATAGCCTCCTAAGTCCTACTACAGTAGTTTACAACCTGTAGGTTTTGCTATTCACATCTAGGAAACAAAATCTTAATTACAGGACACCTATGAAAAAAGCTCCCATGACGCAAAAAGTGCAATAATCCTTGTAAGGAATGGAAGTGAGTACCGTGAAACTGCCTTTAGTCTGTGGATTGGGAAGAACAACAAGGGTGTTGGGAGATACACTGTTGTGGCCAGATTTTACGTATTTAATAATAATACTAATAAGTGGAACTAAAAAGATAGATTTATATTCTATATGAAACATGTTCATTTAAGGAATACTGTGCCTAGAAATAAATAAGAAGGTGATGGTCTAGAAAATCTGAGCCCCACCTATCCCATCTCCTACTGTGTGACTGACTGCTTAAGGCTCTGGGACAGTGTGTAGTGGCCTCACAGGCAGGCAGGTGCAGGGATGCCTCGTGGTGTCAGAATAATGACTATAACACAGAAGCTGTGTGTAGAAAGTTTTCTGACTATCACTCATTGCAAGCAAGGGCATAATTCTTTACATTTTTCAGAATACTATTAATGTTGTATTTTATCTCTGAAAACCATGCTTATTTGGCTGAAATTATGACTGAGGGAGGCAGCTGAGCTTTTGTGTGTGTGTGTGTGTGTGTGAAAAGTTTCTTGTATCTTTTGTTAACAAACCAAACAGAGATCTTTAGTGACATATGTATTTTAAATTCAGATCAAAAGACACACTGCACATTGCAAAACTAACAAAGAAACCTGGAAAAGATATCTTAAATATAATATCAAGACAAAAATACTGCTTTCTTTACGTTGAAGTTTCTTGAGTTACTTGTGTGGAAAAGCACTCATTTTGCCTCTAGGAACAGATCAAGCTCTTTCATCTCCTGTGGTAAGGCTTAGAAGTGACTAATTTTTAGTAATTAATTCTTGGAGAATGAAGGGATCTCTATTCATACTCCATGTCTAAATATGCCTGGGAACACCTCAATTTCATAGCTACATTTCAGTGCAAATTCAGCATCTCCTTCCCAGTTCAGCCTGCTTGTCAGGAGCAGTCAGACTTAACCACAGCAGGGAGCTCACCTCTCCCCACCTAAACCTCCTCCTTCTCCTCCCTCTCTCCCTCCCATCTTCTTTCCTGCTCCTTCTCCTCCTTCTCTGCAGAACCTTGACTCACTCATCACTTCTCCTTACTCTTCTCAGCTGCACCTTGGCAAGCTGGAGGGCTCACAGCTGGCCAGCTGACGACTGCTGACCTTTGGCAGGTTCTGCACGGGGTATCAGCCTTACAGCTGGCCACAACTGCCTTCCTGGCAACTAAACACCTAATGAGCATGGCCAGCTGGAGACTGGGCTGGAATCCTGCTGGCTGATTTGACCCTGCGTGAGGGATTGAGGAGTTCACCCCCAAATGTGGAGGGAGTGAGCTGTGCATCTGTCCATGTGTTGCTGCCCCAGGCCATTAGGGCCAGGCTTCTCCTAGGGCCAATTGGATTAGTGGAATGACATAAAAAAGAAACTGCAGACCTGCTTTTTGCTGATGCTTTTTTGGAGTTTTCTGTTGAGTATTAGATTAGGCTTCACTAATGGCCTTTACCCTCACTGCATCTCATGGTTTTCACTCCATGGAGTCCAAGAGATACACCCACCCACCAAAACAGGGCTGGACTGAGGGAGTTATTCCCCTTCCCAAACACAGTGGGATATACTTTCCCTTCATCCAGCATGTGCTCCACTTTCCTATCTCCAGGAGGTTATGCATCCTGGACATACATAGATCTCATGCAAAACCCTGTACTGCAGACTCCAGCTACTTTCTCAAAGGTTTTTCCACTCCCCTGACCAGCTGATAGGCAGCATCAATTCCTAGAGTCTGCTTTCTTTTTGAGCATTAGTAACATTTATACACTTCCTGGCAATCTACTCAAAACTGTTGCTGGCTATGATGCCAAAGGCATTGCTCATCTGTGCTTGAAACAGGTGATGCTATGATATATGAGGGTCATCAAGCCCAGAGAGAGATCAGAAAGGTATTTCAGTATCTGCATTAAATCAGGTGAATTTGGGTCTGACACCATCTGAGAGGCCTTCAGACCTGGAGTAGCAGCAGAGGAAAAAGGGGGCATTTTTTCTCCTTATTTCTTTGATCTTCTGTGAATATATGTTTTTGAACTGACACTATTTTCTGTTTTGAAAATCCATATAACATGACTTGAAAAAGTAGCTTTAAAAACATTAAAACCCTTTCCAGCTGGCTGGAGTGGAGTCAGTCAGTCATCTGGGAGGTGGCTGCCTTTGCTCTGGTCCTCACTGTCACGGTTCCATCTCCGCTGGTTGGTATCAAGCTGATATTGGGAGCAGTCACCACACTCCCTTCTCCTCTGGGTGTATGCCTACTGAGGGCTGTCATTCTGATCCTAGGACTTCTACATTTCATTAACCTTGTGTCTTGAGCACCTGGGAGTCCTTCTGGCCTTTTTGTCTCAGATTGTATATAATGCTGTGAACTCCCAAATGGGAATAGTTTGGCTGTAAAACTTCTCCTGCAAATGGATGAGCACCATCCTCTTGGATACCTGCAGTAATAAAGACTTAAACAGCACTTAAATAGTAAGGTTTGAACTCATAATCCCTGCACGATTAAATGGGGATTTTTCTGGGCCTCATGCTGAGTTTAAGCATTCACCCCCATCTTCCTTGCAAACTCGATGAGACCGTTTACAGTGTAAACAGTCACAGCATAGTGAGGGACTTCCAGTGAGGAGTTTGTTCCTATTGTGCAACTGGCCAAGGAAGACACATCCCATGAAGGTGCTTCATTTAGTGGGAAAGCTCACACCCCACTAATCTGAAGCTGTTTGATTGCTGGAAATATGGGTGAATTAACACTCAGTCTGGGAGAAAGTGACTGTCTCATATCGGGAATTTCCTTTGAAAGACACACCTGGTGACTGAAAAAAGGGGGTTCCTGCTGAAGCCAGGAAGGTAAGCACAGAAAGCAGGGAGGGCAGTGATCACACGGCTGTGTATGCAGCTACTCAATATGGAGTAAAGGGATGGTGACTCTGGGCAACTGGGAAAAAGTTTAATAACTCTAAAATCCCTTATGCTGAGCATGAAGTAGAGGAGAAACCAAGTAAACAAAGGCTGTGGCAGCTGTATCCTACCAGTGCCTGAAATGCACATTTTTCACAGGGTTTCACAAATTTCTCGCATGTTTATTTCCTGGGTGAAATACAAAAATGACTGAACTTTGAAACATGAAACTTATTATTTCTAAAATTCCTAATAAGTAGGACAGTGAAGCTCCTTTTAGAAAAGTGCTCATGAAATTGAACTTCTCAAACAGAAGTGGTCTGCTCTGAGGGGTGTCCTGACCATGTCTGCCTCCCATAACCCACATCCCCATTGCTCTCTTTTCTGTGGAAGATAAAGACTGTGAGAAAAAAAAAAGTATATATTTTGGTATATAGATGTGCTTTAATACATCATTTCAACAATACCATGATTACTTAAATTCCTTTTAATAAAGTGAATAGTCCTATTTTTTACTGATTTTTATTGTCCATTTTCCCCATCTATATTAAGTTTAATTGTTTATAAACAATGTACTCATTTACATGAATAAACTTGAGTCCCATTTGGATTGAATACATACAGAAACTACTCTATCTTCATGTAAACTCCCTTTAATCAAAAATAATGTATTATAAAGTACAGCTAGACAGCTAGGTTTATTCTTGCTACAACTCCACTGAATCCCCTGGAGTTTCACCATGAACAGATTTGGGCCAGAAGGCCTAGAATATAGTTACAATATATTCATTTGCTCATGCTTCAAAAATGGACTGTTTATGCACCAAGCTGTAAAGTGATATTCATGATGACTGAAGCCTGAACAACACTAAAATATCCAGATCCTCTGCTCCAAATCCTCTGGTATTTGAAACTGTTCCTTTGCTTTCAAAAGGAGGGGGTTACTGCTGCTGAGGGTAAACAAGGGCAGGGGCACAGCTTTAGTGCTCAAGCTGAAATAAGGACTAGCCTAGCTGATATTGAAGCTTAACTGCAGTGAGCCTGTCTCAGACACTGCCCCAGCCCCAAAGGCTGCCCAATGGCCTCTCCACCAGCCCTGCCTTCTTGCTCCTACGGCAGAAGTTCTGGTTGATCCTTTCAGCTCAGAAATCCTTGGGAGACTTGCTGGCCCACCCCCTAAGCTTTCTTTTCAGAGGAATTTTTCTTTAAATGAAAAGCACTGTGGAGAATTGCTTTTTATTGCGATTATAATGGATACAGAGTTCACATAACTTGCAGTGCACTTGAGAGCCAGGGCCCACACTCTGTTCACACACTGGCATATCAAGTGCAATCATGTTTTCTGTTTAATTTGGCCATGATATCTAGAAGCAGGCGCTTGAAATTTTGCTCACTAGAACTGTAGTGTTGTTTTGATGGTCTTGAATGCCAATCAGCTCTTCCTGAATAGGTAAGATAAGGTAGGTGTCTCCCTACCTAGTACAGTAGTTATTCATAGGTAGTAAGTGCAAGGAGCTCTTGAAGATATCTTCCTCTGGAGCCTAATTATTTAAAAAAAAAAATCTTTGCCCATCTGTTCAGTTAGAAATAAAGTCAGAGAAAAAATGTTGCTGAACACATGATAAAACCCTACACTTTTAAAAAACAGATTTCAAACTTGTTAAGAAGTCAGTGTGTATAAGAGATCAGAGTAAGATGCAACCAAGTTTATTTTCACATCCTTTTGAACCAGTAGAAATACCTGTGCACAGGCATACTTTATATATGCAGGTTTTAGCAAGTTCAAAGCCTAAAAATAGAGTCCTTTTGGAGGAAGGAAGAAAACCAGTATGGAAGTATTACCAGGTTATTTATTTAAAATTACATAGGAGTACTTTTTTGGGGGATTGGATGCTTGACTGAGTGTTCAACCCACAATTAATTTTTATTATATGTAATCCTGGTATGTTAGATGTAGATGTCCATAGTGTCTCGGCAAAGCCTTTCCCAATAGCTTTATCATCATACTGCTGCAGGTAATTTTTTTTTGAAAGCTCAGGGCCTTCTTTGCAGACATTAGAGGCTCCTGGAGAGCAGCAGTTCTGCAAAGGGGAGGCTCTGTATCTTTTAGCTACCTGAAGAGTTCTGTTCGATTCTGATCTTGAATCACTTGGTTAAAAGCTGTGAGCAACACCTACAACTCTTCTTCCTCTAATTCCAGGAAGAAATGTGCCTAGTAAATATTTTATGAATACTTTATGTTCCTGTTTCCTTTAGAAAAGGAGAAAAGTGGTGTGTAATCCAGCTGAAAATGTGGGTTATCTGAGAACTGCCTGCACTGTAAGAATGAGAGCATTGCCTCAGCATTAAACAGTCCTGAAAATTTTGTGATGACATGCAGGCTCGGGCAGGATTCAGCAGGTCAGAGCTGATAGTGGTGCTGTTCAGCATGGCAGACCGGCAGAGCTGGGCTCTAACTTAGAGCTGGAAGTAGGGAGAAGAGCTTCTGGATTAATTTTGATGCTGTAATTCTCCCACTGCAATTAAATGAAATGAAGCACTTGGTAAAAGAAGGGGAAAAAAACCTGAAGCCATATTGAAGACATATGCTGTGCATCCAAGCCAAATGTGACTTAAATAGCTGTGGCCTGAAAATTGGAATTTATAAGCATAACACCAATCCAGCAGAAAGTATAACACACAAATACTTACAAAATTAAAAATAATTCAGCAGCACCCAAACATAAGAACACTATAATCTATATTCTTTTGGTCTTAATAGAAGTGCCTACCTTCAAGTGATACCCTACACTTCTGTGAGCTTTTACTCCCTCTGGCTTCTCCAGAGAAGGCTGCTGCAGCTGAGGCCCTTTTGGGTGCAGGAATTCAAAGCTGAAGAATCCTTTTTCCAGTAGGATTATTCTTTTTATAAAGCTCTGTGTGTGTGCTGGAAAAGCAATTTATTTTGCCACTAATGTGGGATAAAGAATCATTATGCTACTCAGCTGTCACTAGGGAGTATTTGAAAATGGTAAATCTATTTTGGGCCCAGTAGTAGTTCTAATCATTCCAGTCTGAATAAAAAAATTAGGAAGTACAGGACAAGATCTGAACTCTGCTTCCCCCCTGCTGCCCCCAAATTCTGAAACTTAAGGAACAGATTCTCTACAGAATGTAGGATTTTTTTTTAAAATCCCATTTCTCTAAGATGTTGAAGTACAGAATTTTAAATGTATGACTAAAAAAATCAACTGTACTATTTAAAACATTGAAATATATAGGCACTTTACAAAATCCTACGGCAGACGAAGGCTCAAATTCTCCGGGGGGATTAGGTGTTTAAATATAGCTGAGAATCAGAGACTCCAGATCCACAAGCAGGGTGAGGGATCCCCAGTGCCAAGGGCCTTGTCCTTGTAAAGCTGTACAGAACACTGTGAATACGGGAAATTTTTAAAATACAGTGGTACCTGGGCCCCAGTGTAATGTCTGGGAATACATAATGCAAAGCAGGGCTCTGTCTAAACAGCAAGAATATGATGAAGAACATGTCTTACCTAAGGGTCTTAATCTGGTTTGGAATATAGTGTCTTTCCCCAGTCAAGATCAATCTGTCCATCTTTCTGTCTGTCTGTCTGCCTTTCCATCCTGTGCCCAAACCCTGTGTTCCATGGTCTAAGCAGGGATAAACACTTCATTTACAAAGTACAAGGGGCAATTCACAATTGTTCCCCTTTTATGAAATGGATTGTCTCCTACAGTGCTCACACATGGTGTGAGGAGTCAGTGCCCTTTTCTGCCTGTGTTGAAGGGACTGTTTTGTTTAGGAAAGAAGAGGGTGTTTCAGGGCATGGTGTTTCCAGTGCATATTTGAGCTGCACTGCTTCATGGCCTAAACTAGATGGTCCTTCCTTCAGCTTGCATGATGACTTTGGCTTCTCAGACATTTAATTTTCCACTGAATCGGCCTTCTGCTCCCTTTTCCCCCAGATCTCAGGGTAGTTGCGTTAGTAGCATATGGTCCCCTCTCTCTGAAGGGCTATGTGTCTGGAAGCACAGATAGTACGTGGCTAAACTGTTGGTGTTTTCCATCCTGCAATGACAGCACATTCAGTGCTGTGAGAAGACCTCTCATACACGTGAGGAGAGCAATCTGCTCATCCTCATTTTCGTGTGTGTCTCTTGTGTGATGCAACTTGTATTGGAGTCACAAAAGGAGGCATACCTCTCACTGAGCACAAATAGGCGGGGTGAGGACCTACAGCCCGTGCCTCTTCTTCAGACTGAATGGATATCCTGGAGCAAGAGCCTTGTAGCCATTGTGCTGCTGCAGGAGGTCGAGCTTTGTGAAGTGTGAACTGGAGACCCAGTGACAGGAAACTCCATCAACTCTGCTGTGGCCTGGGAGGAGTATGAGCAGTAGTAACAGGGAGGTCTTAATCCACCACAGCTGTTTGCTGAGTGACCTGGGTAAGCATTTCTAGACCTTTTTGCCTTCTAGAGGAGGTCTCTTTGCCAAACCTGATCCTCTTAGGACAAGCTGGAGCTCTAAGACAATTATAAGAACGTTGCTTATAAAGATCAAGTATACATACTGGAATAGCAATGTATAATAACTTGTCCTCTGCCTTCATCAAAATTGGAGGAAGTTTCTTTCCAGTGGTCACCATGCACTTTGAAAAGTTACACCCAAGAATGATGACCAGGTTTGCATATTACACATAATGCTGTAATTCAGAGAATTGAATGAGAAACAAAGAGAAATCTGTGCTACCTGCAGGTATTTGTATCCTCTGTTGTTGAATTGAATTATGACTATATGGGAAGGAAGTTAGTGAATTGAGGATGAAATGGCAGTTACCTCAGGCACACATCTAGAGCATGTTGTGTTATGTCTCTTAAAATACTGAGAAAATTCAGCTGCAAAGTGCAGTGTTGCTGCAACAGTATCTTAAGGACTGGTGAGTGCCCTGGGATCTTGCAGCAGATCACAACGTGTGGTCATCTTTTTTCCAATGCTCAAGTAGTTCCTGGCTTGAATACCCTCAAAATGAATGTGGGTGTGGACAGTGACTCGTGAATGATGCTGAAGGATACAGCAATGTCCAGGCAGAAATTGTTTGTCCTCTTGCTGCACTGCAGGTGGTATAATTTGGCATGATTCCTTACGTGCTTGTACTCTTCTGTGACCAGCATTTGTCACTTAGTTGCTTTTCTATTACTTTTTAACCTCTATTCCCTAAAATCCTGTGACTTAGAGTGACTTAAAGTGGTGGTAGTTACCCAAAATTCCTGTGATTTTGCACATTTAAGGATGCTAAAGCAGCAGGGTTCATCTCGGAGTATACAGGATGCAATCTAACTGCTTATCCTGCTTGAACCTGCTTATCTCTCCCCTGAAAGGAAAAACTGATCAAAAGATGTACACTGCCTGAATAAACCCATGTGCTATTTCTTGTACATGACAAAGAGCCTGGCTGCTGTTTATACTTTTCAGAAGTTGTTGCGATGTGGAGTGGCATCAAAATGCACAAAACCATTTTCCATCTGCGTCTCTGGGGAAATGTGGATGCTGTCTTTATGCATGTAAACTGACACTTTTTTTCTGCTGTTTCCCAAGCCTCTCAATTATAAATAATGCCGACACACCAAATAGCGTATCTCCAAATTATATCTCCCTCTACTTTCAAATTTTGAACTTCATCAGGTTAAACTCTCCTTTAAACTCATTCTCACATTTCCCAGGAGTTTACTCTGCCAAGTGTTAGGAATTCTGTTGGAGTAAAGATGGGCAGAACTAAATTCATTATATGGCTGCACTTTAGCCAGGAAATGTCTGCAATTACAAAGAATTTACCTGTCAAAATCAACCCCGCAAATGATAGGAATATTTGAAGCAACCCCCCCAAGGTTCAATACCGGGCCCAGTGTGATTTAACTAATTCATCAGTGATTTGGATGAAGGAGCAGAGGCCTCCTCAGCAAGTTTGCTGATGGCACAAAGCTGGGAGAAGCAGCCAATATCCCAGTGCTGTGCAGCCCTTCAGAGGGAGCTCGATAGGCTGGAGGGATGGGCAGGGAAGAATCTGCTGAAATTCAACAAATGCAGGGTTCTGCATCATTGGAAAGGCCACATCTGCAGTGCTGTGTCCAGTTCTGGGCTCTTCAGTTCAAGAGAGATGTGGAGCTCCCGGAGCGGGTCAAGTGAAGGGCAACAAAGACAGTTAAGGACTGGAGCATCTCTCTTACGATGGTGGGCTGAGGGAGCTGGGCCTTTTCAACTGAAGTTATTGATTCAACATCGTCTGCATGCTACAGACACAAACACACACGATTCTTTGTCTCAGTTACTACCTACTACTTCATACAGTCAGAGTTTGTTTGGCTTCTGTGCACTGATCTCTGGCAGTTACTGTCCTGTAGTAAATGCGTTTGTGCTAAAATGTTGCATTTTGCAGCATCTAAAATTTAGGTTTCCTATCTGATCTATTTATCTAAGTTTCCTCTGTAGTGAGTGAAGGAAAAGAGGCATTTCCCATTACTAATGTGAGATGGAAGAGATATAATTACCCATTATATTTTCTTCAGTGACAAGTTGGGAATAGCATACTCCTAGAGACAAACCAAGAATCCACATTACTTTCAATGGGGAAGGTGAGGGAGTGGATTTATGCTGCTATGCTGGCTGAAGGAGAAACCTGTTAAAGCTGGAGTATGAATTAAGACTGGCAAGGCAGAGGGGAGAGGGATGGAGGATAACGATTAGAAAATTCTTCTACTGTCTTCACTGAAAAAAAAAGTATTATATTGTGTCAGTAACCATTACACAGATGAGGTGAATCACCTCTTGGAGATAATTGTTCCGTTCATTAGCTGCAGAGAGATGTTAGCTGCAATTAATTGCGCCTTCACTGACACTGGTCTCTGAAAAAAATGTCACGTGTTTTGTCTGACTTCTAAGTCACTTAAGCTGCTTCAACAGTTAGTTTTACAGTCAAAGAAATATGTCAAATCTTCATCTGATTTGACACTTGGAACTATTCTTTTTTTCCCCTCCTTTTTTCTCCCAGCTTTGAAGATTGTCATTCTTTGACTCTTGGCTTACAAAGCAAATTTGCTTTAAGATTGCATTTATCTCCTCAGTAAACCAGATTAGTATTATACCTGAGTACCTGAACTGAATAATTTAATAAAGGCACGATGACTGCTTCTAAAGCATGCTTTGGAGGTGTGCTAATTGTAATGCAGACAGCTGCCAAGGGTTCATTAGTTCAGCAAAAAATCTGGTTGGAAACTCTTGTATTGCATGAAAATCACTTGCACTTCCATTGGAGTCAATGGCATTTCTCACATCCTTGCTCCATTCAGATTTAGAATAATCACCCCAGAATTAGCCAGGAACACAGGGAAAAACCCAGTCTCAGCCACACCAGCCTCAGTGGAAAACTTGTTTACAGATGTCAAGAGATTATTATTTGAAGCAATTGACATGCATTTTGACAAACTGTATTTTTGGCCTTATTGTGCCTTGAAGTCTTTGACTTTAAATTTGGCAAATAGTAGGTAGTCACACCATACAATTCCAGGATGAGCATAGGTTTCCTGTTACCCTTCTTTGCCTAGGATTGTAACTCTTATCAGAGTCAGTGGATTTCTAACAGAACTGGAGAATCTGGGCTGCTGTTAAGTAGCATAGTCAGATGAAAACTGAACAGGACATCTGGCCCTTAACAGACAGTAAAGGCTGTCAGAGCCTGGGCTTTACCTCTGGAGCTTGCTGAAGGTAGGACTGTTTTATCATTCTTCTGTCCTTTCTTCTAAACACTGGTGCCAGTTTGCTGAGGCTTCCTGTATTTGCCAAGCTGGTGCTTCTTGGGGGTATTGCCAAGGTGGGTATCCCAGGCCTTCCAGAGAGGAAGCTGCCTGCAAATATAAGCTGTGGTGTACAAAACATAGCTCCTAGTTTGTTTTCCTTGCTGAAATAAAAAGGAAAACTTTCAGATGCCTGCATACTTCAGCTAAATCTCAAAGCCTGATTAAAATTTGTGGAGAAAGAGGAAGAAATTATAGGAGTGTCTAGAAGGGGAGAAATAAAAGTGCCTCTGGAGCTAATCCTTAGATACACCTGGATCTAATGATCCAGGATTCTGTTTGAGTGTCCTTCTGAGGAAGGTAGTGCCAGGCAGTGGTACAGACTGTTACCATCTTTGAGGAAATCACAGCTGCAATGGAAACTCAATTTGATGGCTATCTTTGGCAATTTACCCCCCCCCCCCCCTCAAAAGCAGAGCAGCTGCCGCCGTGTGAGATTCACGACTTGCATCAATTTGTTACTGCACCTGGTTTACATGGCTCCCTCCAGCAAGGCATGGAGACTTGTGCTTCATCTTTCATTTACTTCAACGGGGATGATAAACTTGCCTAGCAGTACTTTGGGACATTTTTTTCATCAGCACACGTATAATCTTCAACAGCAGCAACAGCAGCAGGTGAAGGGTGATCAGACCTTGACTGTGTGCAGTCCAATAACCACATTAAGCAATATTTACATTACATTTATAATTATTACCTAGGTAAGAATATTGCTTTTATTGCCATAGACCTATTGCCATTTGCCATTCTTAGCACACAGAGTATTCACTCATGTGATGCTATTGTTCACGTAAATAGAGTTCAGTTTTCTGAACTGTCCACTCACTGTAGAATGTGTGGCAATGTGCTGAACGAATGCTGTGTACACCTCTGTGTGTAGCTTTTCAACGCTAGGAGGAAGGAAAGAAGCCCTCGGCAGTGGCAGGGCAATGAGCAGCTCTGGTGCCATGAGCCTGGTTTTACACTAGGCGTCTCCCTTGGCACATTTATCCAGCTGCGAGCTCCACCTGCCGTGCCCACTGAACGGCGTCAGGCGCAGGTGGGGACACGCAGAGAGATTCGTATACCGGGGCTGTGAATCTGCTACAGTGCCATACACACAGTGGAGACAAAGACTGCTCATAAGAGCTAGTCAGCACTTGCACTTTAGTCTGAGTTAATTGAAGCTCAAACCCCCTTCATATAACAGAGTTCATGTTTTCCTTTAGGAGTACTAAGACCCAATGGTGAATAGTTTAATTTCTTTCTACAGATAAGATAAGGACAACACAAAACCGAGGCTTGAAAGGTGGTGCTGGTGTAAGTTCTGCACTTGAAGCATGATGTTAGTAGAGGAATTAATAGTGTGTTACATGTTTGATCCCTAGGAGTGTAATATAGGCTCTTGCTTTCTCATTGCTTACTTCTGGAAACTTGCTTTGAAAAAGAATTTCAAAACAAATGAAACACTGGCTCCTGGATGTCTTCTTATAATACAAACACTTTCAGACTGGATGGCTGAAGGCACTGACGCAATGTTAGGATGCTGCCAGGAGCTGGTTCCACAGTTCCACTTGTGAAATTCCAGACAGACATGGATCTACATGCCATATGTGCTGGATTTTCTTCACCTGTAAAACTCACTTGTTCAGTGTGTGCTCTCACCTACTGCATGTGTGTGAATTCACGGTGTCATGCCTCAAGCAGGTCTAGATGTTCTCTGGTTCCAAGCAAGGAGCTGGTGTTTCAGCCAGAGGAGGGTGCATGGTTGGTCCACAGCCACCGTCATGGCATTGAGTGCTTTGTCAGCAAGGAATTTAATGAAAGTGAAGATCAGCTGCTGAAAAAGGGGTGACTCAGGAAAGAGGTGACATTCTTGGCATACCCATATTTCTTTTCAAGGTTTATCTACCATTTTTCTACCCTTTGCACGTATTTTTCCCCATGTGTCCTTGAGGGCTAGCACAACAATTTTGTGTAAGGCAAGTGAGACAGCTGACTATGGTGGCCATGAGAGGACAGCTAATGGATATGGACTGCAAGTGAAGAGCAGAGCACTCCAGAAGGAAAACGTGGTAATGCCTAAACGCTATACCTGGCTGAAGAGATTGCATGTGGTCAAAACGTGTCGCTCAGTTAACAGAAAACTTACATGGAAAGAAAGGTAGGTGAATGCTGCAGTGGGAGAGTCAGAACAGCTTTGTGATGACATTTTAGCTCTTGTCAAAGGGAGTTTGTGAGGACAAACGGTGGAGTGATAGGAGAGAGATCAGTGGAGAAATACCTCTGAGTTACTCTCATCTGAGTTGGGCCACTCTTACCCACCAAACTGTTTGTGGCTACCTTAACATACCCAGAATTCTCCCCATGCTGTTTTAGCTAAGCATCTTGTCTTGTTCTTTTCAAAAACTGCTATAAGAGACATGGTTTATCCTCCCAACATTAAAAAGGAACTTGTTCAGATAAAAATAATATTCTATATTCCTGGAGAAGTGTTCATGGATATGTGAAAAATCCTAAATATCTTCCCTCTTCTGTAGTGCTGCACTGGCTATTCTGTACATCAGAGGTAGAATTTTGTCTTTTAAGTTTCTTTAATTTCAACAGAAATGTTAGGGAAGTGTCTCTTGAGATCCAGTTTTTAATTGGACCAGTTTACAAGCTAATCTCAGGCACCCAACTGGAATATCACAAGTGCAACTGTTGGTCTGTTTTGCGATGTCAAAATTAAAAGGTTGGGCAAGATTTACAACTTCAGGCTTAACACAGTTTTCCTTGAAACGAACAGGAATCTGTGTGTCTATGTAATATACTCACTTTGAGAAAACACACTCAGAGTTCTCTCAACTTGAGAATTGCTGGTGGGGAGAAACTGTAATAGAAATAATGAAGAAACTCTCTGTAGGACTGGAATATGTTTGGGCGTCACCTTTTTGCAGCAGAATCCAGTTCCACATATCTCAGAGAGAGGAAAGAAGAGGTATTCCCCTACCCTATCAGCTCTTCATGATTTTGACAGAAGAACTGCTTTTATGCTTCTCTTGTGGTCAAAGAGTTGACAAGAGTGAAACTAACGATAAGAAAGTAAATTGAAAGCTGATCAGAGATTAAACTCCCATGGGACATTTTTTCTCTTGGATCTTGGCTGTTCCTTTTAGGCATTTTGTAATCTTTTTACATAATCCTAGATAGCTGCAGGTTTTAGATTTCAGAACTGGGCAAGTTTTACTATGACTCTTGTTAGCCCAAATTCCTATGTTGTAAGTTTAATGGTTTTAATTTTTGTGCATCTCTGTTTGTAACCAGAAATCAAATGAAATAGCTCATCTTTCTGGTTGCAGGTATTGTAAAATGCACACACACTAGTCCAGTGTTGGGCAGTACGGACTTCTACTATTAGCATTCACAGGCTGAAGCTTGTTACAATCTGCTCCTGTAGGCACCACAACCAAAGCATTTTGCTAACAATACCTGTGCTGAGATCTTAAATTTCTTAGAGTGGCTCAGAACAGACATCTGTACTGACAGGAACCTCCTTACAAACCAGAATATGTGCAAGGCCTCTTGGTCATCTGAGCTATGCATGCAGAGGTTTAAGACTAGGGAATTCAAACACTGGGGACTTTCTATTTATTTATTTGGAAGCTGTGTATGGGTGTAGCAGCAGCACATCCTCAAAAGTCATTACTTATTCCAAGATAGTAGTTTGTTTAGTAGTGGCTCTGCTTATAAACTTTTTTACAAAATCCTATTTTAAGATTTATGTCAGAGACAGGTGGAATCAATCACATTCAACCGATACCTCTAACTCTTGACTTTGGGAAAAATCCAGTGTAAGCTACCCAGCTTGATTTTGGACAGCTGAAGGTAGAGACAATGAATCCATCAAACATTTACCTAAATCTTTCAGACTGCATTCACGTCATGGACAAGCAGGGTGAGCATGGATCTGCTGGCAAGACTGTTTGAGCACATCCCCAATTCATCCTGACCTTCTCATGGCTAAGCACAATGAGCTGTTAAGTCTCACCAGACACATACTGCAGCAGGCAGCACAGTCTTGCAAACTGACCCAGACTACTCTCAGGGTTTGTAATTTGTTTTCTTTTATTGAATGCTGGATATGGAAATGGTCTCACTAATACTTATGGAGGGACAGTACTACTTCTAGCTAATAATCCACTGCTTACACATGGAACGCCTTAGCATTTCCAGACACTGTTCTGCATAATAACTTGTAAATTCTGAAATTATGCTTAAAATCCTGCTTTATTTCAAACAGGTAAAACCACTCCCCTTATTTTTTACCTTTTTTTTATTTTAGGAACTTGGTTTGCTCATGAGATCTTAATTTCATTTAGAAGTCCCCAGTTAGTAGATGAATAAACAGGTTTTTTCCTGCAAATGAGGAACAGAATTTTGTGCCTTCTGCAAGAGTTCCTAAAGGTTCCTAAGTGATATTGGAATCTTGACTGTGATAAATTCATACACAAGGCACAATATATAGGACTGTGAGATCTGTAGTATTATTCACCAGGGAACTGCAGGTAGATTTTTATGTCATTTCTTCCACTCATGGCCATCCATTGACTTTTTATCTATGATTTGTCACTGTAGAAGGAAAAGAGAAAAATTCAAGCTGGTGAGCTTTTTGCTTCATCAAGGGCTATGGAATTCTTCAATGCCCTATAAAGTTCCAGTCAGATCAAATGCCACAGACAGAAAAACTATGGCCAGCACAGCTAAGCCATCAACTTCACTGAGTAAATGCCACCAACCCTGAATCTCTATTATTATTAGATCCTGCATCTGGATCCTTGGCCTAAATGAACATGATGCAAGAGTGTGCAAACACTCCTTTGGTTACTGTAATAGAGACAGAAAAAGCATCTTGGATCGCCTGCCTCAGTGTGCTGCCAGCGCAGAGAAACATGAGGGAGCCCCAAAGGTAAATACTGGCAATAAAACTCACTAAGTCGACTGAAAGAATATCAATTTAGAATAGTAGAACAGCAAATTTCAGGAGACCAAGGAGTTAAAATACAATGCAAAAATATCCTGCAGACCTGCATGTGGAAAATGTCGTCTTCCTTGGACTTCTTTTGGATTCCAATTCAGCTGTGCACATGTGGAAGTGCCTTACTGAATTGGGACTAAATACATTTCAATCACAAATGAAAATTGCTACAAGCAAATGCATGTCATAGGCTTAGGGACAGTGGTTATTCTGTGATTAAGTAGCTGTATGTTTTATTGATCAGTAAGGGGTATGAAAGGCAACAGAAAGTTATTTCTTCCTGTTTCCACTTCAAGGTCATTGACAGTTCTTATTGTTAAATGTTGGCAAAGACTAGAATGTTAATTTTAGTATGTATAAATAATTTATTGAATAATAATATATGAAAATGAATTTGATATGCTTCTCTATGTGAACGACAGTCTGTTATTGAAATTTATTAATCAGCACATTCTACTCAAATTTTTTGAGGAAGAGGAGGGAAGGAGGTGGAGAGGCGGTTTGGAAAAATGCAGTACAGTGGGCTGACTAAATCTGAATACTTGGTCCCTGTAAATGAAGCTATCAGTGTAAGTCAAATCATACTGATGAGATACAGAACAGTTATATGCAGTCATAATAACAACTTATACACTATCAATATTAATAGCAATGCCTGTTTGAGAACAGTTTTAAAATAGGTACGTACAATTTTATTAAGTATAAAAAGACACCGTGCAGAGCACAATACAATATATTTCATCTTCAGTTCTGGTAGTTCTCAACCTCCGCTGTCTTAATTGATATTGTCACCAATGACCACTGAATATAATTACCTCTCTGTACAAAATGAGGTTTCTCTAGATGAATTCATGCTGTTTGGTTTTAAAAATACAGTAATTTCCTTTCAATGGCTACTTACACTAATCAAACACTGTCAAGACTGTTGGCTAAGCCTGCATTTGGTTTCTAACATATGCTATGATACTGCCAATTTCCCCCGTTTTGCGTTGTCCCTCTCTGAGAATAGATCCTCCAATATATTAATTGTTTCTGACTTTGTTCCAAGTTCACAACCAGAACACTGTTTTTGACCATTTCTACGTTTCGTTCCTCACATTACTGAACCTTCATTGACATCAGCAGGAATTTTCAACATGCAATGACTGTATGGTTTTCTCCTAAGCTCCTTTTCTCCCCCAGTCTTTTCTAATGAAGCATAGAAGGCATGAAAAAATTATTTTTTTTAGAATTTTGGGGTCCATTTTCTTATTTTCTTGAAAGCAGATGACATTTATAGCCTTCCAGCTTTGACTATCTTCTTTGGAAAAGCAGACACATAAACTTAAGAACTTACGGATTTTGCTTGCACATTCCAATTCGGTTCAATTAAAAAGAAAAAGTCAGAACTCTAATTTCAAATTGATTTAAATGATAATGTGTGAGTCTTAAAAGAAACAACTTCCTCCTCTAAAATATATTAACATTAGACTGGAAAATAAATTAAACAGTACAGAAATGCAGAGATTATGCTATCACTGTAATATCTGCCAAACAAAGCTCGGTCTTTTGCTAACATTAGCTTACTACATTTGCAATACATGCTAAGCAAAGACCCTAGTTTTCTAACAGGTACATTCAGACAATATATATTTTATGGAATAAATATATAATATATCCAGTTATAGATTTCTCAATAGTAACTATAATAGATACAAGCAATACCTACATTTAAAAATACAGTTCTAGGCTTCCCTAACTTTACTACCAATAAAATTAAAGTTGACCTAAAACTTTCTCACTCTGTTGATGCATAATAAAATATATGGAAACACCAAGAGTAAAAAGCCAATTGCTTCTACAAATGGAATACTTTATAAATATAGTAAATTGCTATTTTCAGAGGGAAATCTGAAAATTATAAACAGGAAGTTAGGTTAAAACAGCTCTACAATATATAGTACAAAGTGGTTATGAAGCGTGATGCATGAGTTTGATGTCTGTGGCAAAGTTTTGAACTGATGTTTTTCATTTCTAGAGATAACTGTAAAGAAAGATCCTGCCCTCAAAAGCAGCCAATCTTAACCTCCTTAAACAAAACTTCCAGTGACTAGAGAAAGCCAACTAGCAAATTTGTCAGAGTAAGGAGTGCAAGATTAGATCAAACAGAATTATTTGGAAGCCCTGGACTCGGCTGTTTCATAGGGTTTACCAATCATGCTGTTCTCATCAGGAATAGAGTCACAGAAGTAAAAGGTGTCTGTGACTGCTGTGTGCTAAAAAGCCTTATCCATGATGGTACCCTCCCTATGGCTCACTTAACATAGTCTTGTACTGTACATTCTCCAGATGAATTCTGTTTCATGCTCCTGTGGTTGTTTCCTTTTGCTGGAATACTGGAGTACAGCTCTGGTTGCTTGATTACTGAACCCTTGATTGAGGCTTTTTCTTTCTTGAGAACAACCTAGAATTAAAGAAACATTCCTCAGAGCAAGCACAAAGAATTGAGCAATTAAGCTGCTGGCTATGTCTGCCTGCCTTTCTTCCCTTTCAATTTAAAATCAGCAAAAATGCCCTACTTGCTAATGGAATGATTAAGGTAACTGAAAAAAATTAAAAACTTCATGCGGATGTCTGTCCCTGCAATAGCTTTGTTTTACACAGAAAACCCAAACTTACTTAATTAAATACTACTGTTCATACCTCCTGTCTGAGCTGAGGCCCTGAGGTGGATTCAAAACCTTCTCAGAGTCCTTGTTTGTATCAACAAATCTGGAATCTGGTGGTCACAGGACAGGGTGTTTATAAGGTGGGTGTTTTCCCCTAAATACCAACAGAGGTCAGTGTCAACACTAATAATGATGAAACTATCACTGGGAGCTTCAGATCTTGACCACTTGGAACTTTCTGAGTCACTTGTTGACTTTAGTACAGACTTATTGTTTTGGGAACAAACAGATATGAGATGTGAAGGGTTGGGATTTAAGTCATTGGAACATGCTTTCTACTTGATTTTATTAGGCAAATGGAACATATTTATAAATATATTTATGGCACAAATACTCACACATTTTAGAAAATCTGCATATACAGAGAATCTCTGAACCTCACATGTCACTGGGAGACTTGGAAGCTATTGTAATATTGAATGTCAGTCAAGAGCGAAGGGAATACTTCCTACCAAACTGTATCCAAAAACAAGCACTCACAGGTGCCCTGCAGAGTAACCAGAATGAAGTTTGAGTTCCCTGTAGCAAGGAATAGGCTTGGAAGACTTTTCTTCATCTACCACCAGCAAATCTCGATGTTTTATTGCAGAGTGGTAACAGATTAGTTGAAAATGCTTTAAACTATCTAAATCTGGTGGCATATTATTGTCAAAAATGCTGTGGTTGTTAATACAAAAAACACTCCCAGGAACTACAGACTTCTTTCACTTGCATGTAAGTCAGAACTGCATAGTGACTATTGATCTCAGGGTTATTAGCTGGAAACTGGCTCCAGAATTTGCTAATGCCTTTAACCTGTTTTTGAAACGTACTTTTACCGCGTAAAACCATGTGGAAATGTACCAAAGAATGAGCTCTCCTCATCCTGACTGGAATAAGTGCCTGCTGGGGCTCCAGCGGTACCTCCAGGTCCCTGACTGTAACCCCTTGGACTCCCTCCATCCCGTGCACAGCCCAGGACCTCATGTGAGCCCCCAGGGCCATCACGCCCTGCCCCAGAAGTGCCAGTCTCCAGCTCCCCACAGCCCTGCCTTGCCCAGCCATGGGGTCCCCCTAAACTGGGTGCACCTGCGGGCTCATGTTCCATCCCCAGGCAGTGCCCAGCCCTGGCGCTGCCCTGCTCCTGCCTGGGGCTGGGATGGGCTCTGGCGCCGGACGCTGCCCCGACAGGCTGGCCTAGGCGGGGTGCTGTCAGTGGACTTTAGGGAAGAACAATGAATCCTCTCACCTACGACATATGGTTTTGCTGTGTGCTTTGCTGCTGTTGCTGCTGCTGAATGAGCAATTGCTGCTGTTGCCGGCGCCGGGCTGTTCTGAGTTTTTCAAAGCGAGCCTCCATCTCCTCCAGCACCTTGGGAGTGTAGCGCACCACCAGCTTCACGCTGTCCTTGGCCGCCTTCAGCAGCTCCACCGCCTTCTCATGGTGTTCTCCTTCCACACTCTGGGAGCAGGGAGAACAGATTTAACAGTGAAAATGGTGTTTTGATCTAAAGCTCTGTCTTTATCACATGGAAAGCCTGTCAGAGTTATAGGTGGTTTCCACACCTTACCTTTTTTAAGGGACCACTAAAAAGAATGCTTTAACTAAGACTTATGCACTGCTAGGCATGTATTAATTTTCAAGCTTTGATTTCTATGCTAATGTTGCTTGAAACAGTAAATTTCCAAAATTTACTGGGAGGTGACCAAGTCAGGGAGGTGACTTGGCTGTTAAATAGAGTATTCAATTTCTACCATGAAGTGGACTGACTGGAGTGCTTTCCAGGCATATAGATTGTTACACACTTTAAGAAAAAGGGAAAAATTTTCTAATGGTGCATGACTGCCCACATGTGTTGACTATGATTTATAAGGAAAAAATGAAATATAAAATCATGGTCAGTATGGTGTGATGGCATGGACATTCAGAGGAAATGACAGGGTACTCAGTGGTGTCATGATTGGTTTTGCTGTGCAACAGTATGAACTTAGAACAGACTGTGAACAAACACTGTAAGCTCCCAAGCTACATGAAGTAGAAACATCTGTTTGCTTTCAAAGAGCTGGATGGTTCTTACTGACTCCAATAAGAAAATGTGATTGTTCTGTAGGGGAATAACAAGATGGTGTGTTTTAATACTTCATTCAACAACCTAGCAAACTGCATTTAATTTATGATTGTCTGTTTCCTCTCCTGTTTACCCCCAAGCCCTGTTCTTCCAGTTTAGGCAGTATTTTTTAATCAGAAATGAAAGCTTTGACTTTGTTGCCATCCAGGTCAATAGAAAACTCCCATTGATTTGAATAGTAATGATACAGAATTAAGCCTAATGCTCTGAGCCATAACCAAAGAGCAGAAAATAACAAAGGCAAAGATAGCACTGCTAAATACAAATCCTGCTCTCTGAACACACCTCGCTCAGATCTTGAGAACCACAGTTTTCAGCTGTTATTAATATGATTTTTATACTTGGCTCTTAATGTCTTTATTGCTGCTTGCACTCCAATTTTCAAGATAGTACAAAAGCTTTACCTGCTTAACAGGAGCTGCACAAGTGAAACAGCAGAACCCCTTGGAGCAGGGAAAAGGAAAGGGCAAAGGAAATTGTTTTGCTGTTTCAATTCTTCTGCCTCTGCAAACCTCTGAGGTTGTGCTGGCAAAGGACTCCTGCCAGTATTGGTCATTCCTGTACAAGGTACTTGGCCAACTGGATTATTCTGGTGGAGGACATTGCAAGGATCTGACACTCATGTTACTTTAGAACTGCCCACCAAATGGGTAAAATTATTTTCGAAAGTATGTATTTACTTAATATATAATTTTTTATTACATATACTTATATATACTTACTCCTTTTTTCCCATTATTGCATTGGCAGATTGCATTAAAGAGAAGGATGCAAAATACTGTAAAGACAAGAAGAGCTGAAAGAACTGTGGATATAGTGTGGGCAAATACCAACCATTACTCTATCCTGGTTCAAAGACTTGTCATAAATCTAAAAGAAAAAAATTCACTTTCTTGATAACAAAGAAGAATATCTGACTGCTAGCCCACAAGTTGAGAAACTGAGAAGAATATTTCTATTAGGTATCTCTAAGCAAATACTTGTTTGACAAATTAGTCATTATAAGTCTATTTTGCATCCTTTCTATATATGACTCACACAAGGTACCTCACAAATGAAGAATCTTTGCCAAGTATCAACAGGCACCAGCAAGTGTTTTTGTCGAGCCATCTGCAGGGCTTACTGCTTTCAATTTCCTTTATTTTTAGGGGGTGTGGGACAAAAGTATGTAACAAAATCCCCAGCATAATGAGAAAACACTGTTTTTTAACAGCCCATGAAACAGCTCAAGGAACAGTATTCCCAGTCCTGCTGGGATAACAGATCTGGATTCTGAACACACAGCTCTAATTTTATGTTGCTAATTATGAAGTTGGATAACCATCAATGGCTGAGCACAAACAGGCTACAGATATTTCATTTTCATTTCATGTTCTACTGCTGAGCCGTCTGTTCTGTTGCACATACTGTATATGATTTGCTTTTCTCCAGCTAAATTAAGAGAATCACAGAGTGAATTAGTCCCAGTGAACAATGCTAAATTTAGATCTTTTTTGTCCCGTCTCAAGCTGTCTGCAAACAAATATCACTTCTGTAATTTTTGCCTTTTTATGAATTATATTGTATGGGATTAGCCCAAGACTGGTTTATGAACAGTTGCTCATTACTGTGAGGGTGGTGAGGCCCTGGAACAGGTTGCCAGGGAAGTTGTGGATGTCCCATCCCTGAAAGTGTTCAAGGCCAGGCTGGATGGGGTTCTGAGAAACCTGGTCTCGTAGAAGATGTTACTACCCATGGTAGCGGGGTTGGAACAAGATCATCTTTGAGGTCCCTTTCAACCCAAACTGTGTTATGGTTCTGTGATTATTTCAAGTACGCAAATTGAACTCAAACTTCAAATTCTGTTGTTTAGACTCTGAATACAATAATATTTCCCTCGCATCTCTAAATCAACTTTCTCATGTGTCCACTTGCAACTGGGAATTTTGTCTTGTGTTTTTTTGCCATGTTACCTAAATACATATTCTAGAGCACATGCATCAAATTTTTGAATGGGGAATCATAAAATAGAGGTGACAAGGAGGTAAAATTCAATATATCTTGACATCTGAAGGTTCACCACTTTCCTCTCTGGTATTTGCCTAGACGCTGTTGACATTAAAAGGATTTTTCAAGAACCATCCATCAATTAGTGAATTAAAACTCTTTTTGTCTACCTTTTTAATTACCTGTTGAAAGAAACAACAACAAAATTCTTTGATTGACTTTCAGTCAGTGAAGTTCAGGCAACCAACTTCCTTAAACAGTCAGTTTATTTCTTTTTCTTTGAGACTAAATAATCTTTTCAGTGAGTTTTTCTTTTCTTCCTCATTGTGTATTGGTGTAGGCAAGTTTCCAGAACTCGTATTTGTCTTATGAGAATATGATAGTTGACAGAAGAGGTGGTAAAAACCTGTCTGGAGTGTTACACAGATATTTTGTTACAAGAGAAAGAGAACAGCTAGTGTTGAGAGAAACAGATAAAAACACAAAAACATTTTTATTGTTTACGGCTTTGCAACAAAGAAGAAATTTAAGTTGTAAAGTCTTAGATTTCTGACTGGACTCAGAAACTGCTACCATGTGCCTTTGATGCATTTAAATACAAGGTTAGATGGAGATTTGCATGGAAAAGGACTACATGTTCATAAAGGGAAGTGTAGGGTTACATGAATGAGTATCCTTACCTTTCCAGAACTTTGCATTCTCTTGTAAAAGGGAACACAAAGCAAAATAAAAGGCAGAATTTGACCCATATCATGGAGTCAGAGCCTTATTTGTCCTCTACTCCAACAGCCCTTTATTTTAACCTCCATATTGACATTCACAGTGAAACTACTGCAAAATACTCTACCTTGATTGCACGGAAAATGACCATGTAAAAAATGTACCTTTTTACCAAGCATACGTGGTCCCTGTATGTAAACATCTGTACAGCTGATTCATCTGACGAAGATACCACAGCTGGATGGATGTCACTAAAAGAAATCTAGAATGTACCTTCCACTGCAAATCAGCACCAAACGTGCTTACCAAATTTCTTTCAATTTTATGTGTTCAAAGGCTCTGAAGGTCACAAGATTAGACAAGTGCCACTGTGGCATCACTGTCCTTAGACAAGTGCCACTGTGGCATCCCTGTCCTTAGAAAGGGCTGTGTGCCTTGAAGGCTATGAAATGAAAGAATGAAAGTCTGTTATTAGGCTTTTACTGCAAGACGAATTTACAGAATTATCAATTAAGGACATAGGTTCCTTGTAAATTAGGCAGGTGGTGTGGATTTGAAATGAAGCTCTTGAAGCACTCTCCATTACAACAGAAATTGGAATGGCACAAAGTTGTTGGTGGAGCTCTGCCTCACTGTATCACAAATGCACGCTGTAAGTCTCTCACAGAGCTAATTCTTTTCGTTTCGTGTGGCTGCATTTTAAATCATGGTATTAGAACAGCTGTGAAAAATGAAAATCCAGATGAAAATGAAAGCTCTATCAAATTTCTACATACCACTCCATTAACTGAAAGCAGCTGGTCCCCACGTTTGAGCCCACCATGCCTTTCTGCCACTCCTCCAGGAATGATGCGAGAAATATAAATAGGCGAATTTTGTTCCTTTCCTCCCATGACGTTAAAGCCCAGGCCTTCCTCAGTCTTTGGCAGCTCCACCACTCGCGGGTGTGAATGGCCTTCACTTGCAGCAAATGCAGCAACTGTTGCCTGGAAGAAAAAAATGAGTGGTTTGGCTATTTAGGGAGAACAGTGATAGAAACTTTGTTGTTCATTTGCAGGAAGAATTCCTTCCTGTGAAAACATTTCAGCCTCTTACTCTGATATTTTCTTATTATCTGAAAATATTTTTAAAACCTTAAGTTCTATGCCAATGTTTTGAAACAAAGAAATAGAGGAACAGAGAGTTTAGGTGACTTGTCAAAGATAATACAGGAAGTTACCAGCAGAGCCTGAAGTAGGCACCAGGAAGCCTTACTCTGTGGTGGTGCACCCTTACGATCATTAGTGCGTTTCTTCTTTACCTTTTCACAGGCAGAAAATTTATTCCTGTGGGACAAGACAATGGGATCTCTAATGTGTTCCTAGTTGAAATAAAGTGGATGAACTGAATTGTTAACTCTCTGCTTTGCTTTTGGAGTTAAGGAATGATTTCTTTTAAATCCTCAAATTACATTCTCATATTAAAAAGCTTAATTTATAATCTTTGTGAAATCTTGCAAACTAAGTAACTTCTGGAACTGGAATAGGAGGTTCCATTATATAATTCCAGCAAAACTTTTATTGAAAAATTAAACCTTAAGACAACCATAGATATATAAATCAATTAGAAAAATCCTAGATTGTTAATCCTATTCCAGGGGGAAAAAAAGAAAAAGTAACATAGTGTAAGGCTTGCATCCAGGAAAATATTACATTTATACTCGATTTTTTACTACAAGCATTTTCTTACTTATCGGTCTTAATAAATCATTAAATAAACGTTAAGAAGATCTTTTATACTTTTTTACATGTGTTTGTAGTTCAAGCTGCTTGAACAATTTTGCATTACACAAATATTTTTGAGCATCCTATAATGCTTATGCTTAATAGAAGCTAGTGGATGATGTGACATAATGGATCATTCTCAATTACATGTTGTTGCACATGCAGAACTTGTCATCATGCACACATTTTATGTCAGACATGAATGCACTAGGAGAATGAAATGCAGACAGCCCAGAAATAACCAGGAAATATTGCGATATTGAAACATTGCTCTGTAACCTGCTGTTCTATATGAGTAAGAAATGAGAATGGGAAACACTAATTGGACTTCTCCCCATTTACTATATTACATAGCAATAATTTCTGTGTTTACCTGCAGTGTAAACAAATCAGGATTTCAAATACACATTTCTCTATATAGAACTAAAGACCTTACAAATTTACATTGAACATTAACTTTCAATCAGAAGGTTAAAATCAGAAGTACAGCCTACAGAAAAGAAAGTCCTATTTAATACAGAAAATACGCTGCAATTTAGAGTATATTAGATTATTTGCTGCTATTATAGACCTTGCTTCTCTAAAATACTCTTAAATCATTTTGTAACATACTCCCAACCCTTCTCTTCTGATACAGAGATTTTAAATTAAAATCTCTGAACATAAATACTTAATGGTAAAAGACCTTAGTGTCATTAGGACTTCAGGGAGTTTATGTTCACAGGAATGGGACCATAAAGAAGTATCTCTAAAAAAGATTTATGGGTTTTGCAAATTATTTTGCATAGAATCTGCTGTATCACATAAAAGACAGTGTTTTGTACAAAATGATCATGGGAAAAAGAAAGCCATGGTGGTTTCCCTTGTTTGAAAACATCTATCTTTGTGCATGTTATGAAAATACAGAGCATATTTCATTACTGGCACGTAGAATGGGTTCTTTCATGGTTGTGTGAATTCCCTTATCATTTCAGTAGTAGCAGTAACGTAGCTGGCATAGTCTTAGGATATAAGAAAGGCAGGTCCACATGGACAAAGAGACAACGTATTTTATTAAAACAGGCAATGTAGCAGGAAAAAAGACAGGCTTACATTTGGCTGTGGAGTAAATAAAATGTTGATCAGGCCATTTCTGTCACTGTTCATCCTTACCACTTGCTCGGTACCTACAGCTCCCATTATTTAAAAGGGGAATTTTGACTGTTTCGTTTCTACCTCCCAAATAATTGTGTCCTCTCTGGATGAGATGTATGGGAAAACAGTCCATTCAAATATTGGCTGTTGCAGGCAGGCTGCTACAGAAGAACCAGTAGATTTGCTTTTGCAAAGCAACTTTTCAAAAAGCATCATATTCCATAAAATCATTCTCTTTTCTTAAGCTACAGAAGCAGCATAAAGGTTGAAATTTTCCATTATGATTGTTACCTGGGAAGTAGCACTGGTTCTAGACTCTGGGCTGCCACTGATGTCTAAATTTTCTTACAGTGTACACACGAATACCTGAAACACACACGCGCACAGTCAATTACTAGATCACTTTGGTAACACGAATTTCAAGAGCTGCACGTATCCTACCTTTGCAGTGGCCCTGGCTCGGAATTCGGGGCAGCCATTAACAGTTATGGTTTCATGCATGTATTGATACACCTAAAATGTTCATGAAAATAAAATGAAATTAATTATAGAAGCAAAACAAGGACTTTATATTAAACCAGACAGGAGAGTCCCTTTCCCTCACAGAAATAACTTTCATTATGCTGTATTCATGCAATCACACAGTCAAATGTCTGCTAAGCTTCAGCATGCTTAGGTTAACAGACAGCATCAAGCCGTTTTTCTCACAATATTTTTCAGCCTTAACTTTACATCTTCCAACACAATTTCCTTCCCTTCTCTCGCAAGTATTTTCCTAAAACCACAACAGTTAAATCCTGTGTTATCAAAAATTCATGTCTCCAGGCAGCTAACTTACATGCAAATTATCTGAACTGACCTGTGTGGTGTCTCAGCCTCCAAGAAAGGTTTCTTTGGTCTCTGAACTTTCTTAAGAACTAAAAGACTTGGGAAACTGATGTTAAAAAAATGTGTAAGTTGCTCGGTGTAAGGAAGAAGAAGAATGCTGCTTAAGAATGGAACTGAAAATAAAGTTTTGGAGCAGGGTCACAGTACTACCTTCCACCAACCATAACTAGGAATAGTGAAAAGGGGTTGACAGTCTGGTAGGTCAGGTCAAACATGGTCAATGGGTAAGATTATCCTTTAAAAAGGAACTGTACATACACATATATTGCATAAAATCAACACTGCCAATATATATAACTTTCTGCCATTTTTTTTTTCTGGTATACACTTTTGGCCCACTTTCCCTGGTCCTTAACTCTCCCTTTTAAACATCTCCAGCAAGGTGAAAGGAAAAGGCTTGGTCTTGCACTGCCTTTGTTCTCTAGGTTTGTCACACTCTTAGATGAAAAGTATCAACCAAAGCCTTGATACTAGCCAGTTAATTTGAAAGCAAACTTAAAAAATAAAAATACTTATATATAACATACAGAAAGGTTTTTGAAAGACCAAGGTGAATGCCAACAAACCAAACATTTTATTTAATTTTCTTATAAATCCACTAAACTTACAAAGAAGTTCCTATATGCCACTGATTTACTGTGGGCATTTTCTTGACCTAATTATTCAGAAATTTTGTCTTTTCATGTGCTTTATGGCTTAGGCTGCACTTCTCAGAGAGAACCTTTGCTGTTAGAGTATGTTAGTTTTTACAGCAGTCTCCTTAAGTTCCTTGAGGAGTGCAGATTCAAAAGTACTTTCAAAAACACATTTACCTTTCACTCATTAGCAGGAGTGCCAAAACTTTCCTCTTTGGTAATGTATATGATACTTTGGCAAAGAAGATGTCAAGTCCTGTACTTAACTGACCTACAAACAATGGCTTCTCCCACTGATAGACAAAGTTCCCCATTCTCCTGTCCTGATGACTTCTTATGCAGTACCATAAGGATGTATCTGTCCCCACTGAGCCTGTTAATACAAAACTTCACACACTGCCAAGCATATGCTACAAACATCTGAACAGAATTAAGATTTCTGGCTCATTTCTGACTTCACTGGACATAGTGTTAATCAAGTACTCTTAAGCAGCAAAATGTTTGGGAACAACTGATCCCTAAACCCGTTTTCTTGGGATATCACACATAAGGAAAAGGCAAAAAAGGAAATGAGATAACAAATGAAATCCATTTTAGAGATCTAAAATATGATAAACACTTCCAAAACACAGCAAAAAAATTCTTTGTCTTGACTATTATCAGCACATACGTCATTCTAGAACTAAATTTAAAAAAACCTGGGCCAGTGAAGAAAACTGAGACAAGGGGAGCACGCTGAAAATCTTCCTGCTTTCTCCATTTGAAATGAAATCTTGCTTCCATTGGTAACATGGACATTGACCACAATAGAAGCCAGGATTTTGCCCTTATTTTTAAAAATTAGGGAAAAGAAGACTCTATAATAGTCTCTAAAGGATCTCTGGTTTCTTCTTGTTTTAGTACTGGATGATACCATCGTAAAAATGGGTTGAGCCTACATACTCAGCATTATACTGCACAGTTTAGTGCAGTGTTTACTGTATTATGTTGTAGGACATATTATTACATAAGAAGAACTACTACATTATATAAGAAGAATACTGTGTAATTGCAGCAGTGAATCATTACATACTTGTTTATATAAAACTCATACTGTAACGAACCACTGATAATCCTGTATTTTCTTCAGGTTCCTGTTCATCTTAAAACATGACAACAGATTGTACATATTGCTTTTGCTTGCACAGATTTAAATACTGTGGCTTGCTATCGTGTCTAAAAGCATATATTTGAATATTGAACTATTATGACATTAAATTACTTTGAAAACAGGTCACAGTATTTAATAGAGTAACAGTTACTAAAAAGTTCTTTAAAATATTCATGACTAAGGTCAATTATCACAGAAGTGAGCTGATAATGAGTCATTCATGTCATTGTTTGCTAGATTTGAAGACATATAGCTTCCTGTTGACTGCATCCTATCAGACTTTTTCATATATCCAGCATCCTGGTAACTAGCTTGTATACTGGTGAAAGAACAGACTCACAAGTGTGTGAATAAATCAGTAAATTAAAAAATAATCCAGCAACTCAAAAACTTGTGGAAAAATATGATCAATAGTTTCATATAATCCTTGGGTTAATCAGTAAATTCTCAATGCTAACAGATTTAAACTGCAAAGAGTTCTGCAAAGAGTTATCAGTGATAGTGTAATCTACAGCACAGTTCTTACAAAAAAAGAGTCCTGCATGTTAGATCTCACTCCCTATAAGCAGCAGATGCAACCAGTCTTGAATATTTGCTTGAGGCATTTGTAAATCTAATTATCCTTTTTGACTGTTACATAATGTTTAATGTAAATTGAGTTTAAGAATGGTAAAACATTTACATCCACATAACTTTCTTATTACTAAGTCAGTTTAACAACCAAACACAGATGAATCGCACCTGTTCCACCAAGCCCCCTAAATTCTTTGTAGGGTTCAGATCTAATCATGGCTCATTTTTGCAATACACTGAAGTCCATAAACAAACGTTGCTTGTTTTCCTGTTGCCACACTAAGCCCTTTCTCTATGCTGTTCTCAGCACCACCTTAGCCCAGATTTCAGCACAACAAATCCATTCAGCTGCCTCTTCTATGTACACAGAACACATAAACTGAAAATCTCTTTGTTCTCACACTCAGTAAGCGGCATTTAAATCCTCCTGGTATGGAATATAGCTTCTTGTCCAATCCACTGTATGTGACAAGTAATTGAAATGGATTTATAATATTTTTTTTTTTCAATTCCTACAATTATCTGTACATCTGATTATATTTTTAACATATAGCAATTCTCCTGAATCTAATTATGTCATCCTTAAGATGCCTGTATAAGATCTACTGTAATTTTCTTTACTAAAACAGAATATTAGTTAGTATAGAAAAAGATAAAGGCACAGACTTTAAGTTAAAGCATTTGAAAATCTCCCCTTTAGGATATTTACTAAAGAAGTCTTTGAAACAGTGACCTTTGCTGACTATGACAGATGAATCATTTTCAAAGACATCATCGTATAATATGATTGAGCTGAAGAAAGAAAATTAACATATCACAGAATCACAGACTGGCTGAGGTTGGAAGTGACTTCTGGAGGTCATCTCGTCCAACTGCCTTGCTCAAACAGGGCCATCTAGAAGCAGTTGCCCAGTACAATATCTAGATGGTTACTGTCTGTTACTAACTTGAAAAAGAGCTGCATGTCTATTTTTGTATGTATAGCTATTTCTTTTTTCAGTGTCTGCAAGACTACATGGGTGTTTGTTTAGCAATATTATTTACTGACAGACTCCATACACAGTCTGATGGTCTAGTGCCTAGGGAAAAGAGCTCCCACAATTCACTAATAAAAGAGATTAAATTACAGGTGAAATGTCAATATTTCAAGACACAAACCTGCAGCTGAAATGTAAATGGTAATGTTTCAGATCATTTTCCCCTCCAGCAATTTCTACCAAAACTGTGAGTGTGTGCTGAATGTTCATTGGGTAAAGGCGTGCTGCAGACAGGGGTTTGTTCACACAGATCTCACTTGTGCTGTGGAGCAAGACATACTCAGCTTTGTTTTCTCTTTCCTGTGGTGCACAGAATACAACACTCCCACCAAGCAACACTCCTGAAAGCACGAACATAGATCTCAGACTTTTTTCAGCTTCTGCAAGTAGTCTCCTCAGACATAATCTATTCTCCCACAGTACTCAAAGATTACAAAAGAGTGAGGGAGGTAAATTGCAACTAGAAAATCTGAACTTGGAAGTGAATCCTTCTTGTACTGTAGCAGCTCTCGCAGGCACAGAGAAATGCACATTTTATTACTTCTCCCAGCAGGAGCTGTAGTGAGTCAGCTACAGCAGGTATTATTGTTATGATGATGGTCCTCATCCCCACGCATTCAGCTGGGAGGCAAAGCAGCTGGTTTAGGATTACCGGAGCACAGGAAGGGGGACTGCCTTACAGGTACTTTAGGAGCTAGCTTCTTACCAAAAATTACTCCATATGGACTCATAACAAAGCAAGTTATTTAGGCTATTTAAGTCCACACAAAGCTGTAGAAGGTCCAGGAAAACAAGTGCATTTAGCAGCCTGTTTTGTAAAGGTGGCTAGAAACAACATTCCGTTTATAACCTGAATGATGCAGCATCTTTTCTGATGAATTCCCGAATGATAGAATTTAATTACATAATTTTATTCCATTAACCTCTGTAAGAGGTGTTTAATGATTCATCCCCTGATGAAATATGTAATTCTAAGTACAACTGTACGTACAATAATGATGCTCAACTTTAGGACAAGTTGATCTGAACACCAGAAGGGAAGAGGTATGAGGCAGAACTCATTTTACAGCAATGAACAAGTGCTCAAAAATCCCAATAAACACAGTCCAAGACAGAGTACATTGCAATTCAGACCAGTGATGTAGCAGGCTCAGATAAAGTTTTCTGAAATTTCTAAGTGGGGAAGTAACCTTTTTCGAAAATGTTAGGGGTTTCTTAGCATGAGATAATATATGTAAGTAGCAGTAATCAGTTGTGTTTCCACAGTGCCTGCAGTATGATAATAATAAAAAGACATAAAATGCTTCCTTCAAGAAGTCACAACCTAAGTAACAGACTAAGGTAAATCATAGGTAAGCAGGTGCAAGGGTGAAATGAAGAAGAAACCTGCAAAAAGACTGATAAATGATATTTAACATATACATTGGCATCATCTGGATTTACTTCCTTTAGCTCATTTGCCATATTTTTTGTTGCTTCAGTGTAGAAAAGAATTGTGTATTTATTTTTGGAAGAAGACTTTCAAGGACGGGAAGACAAGAGCCTGACAGACAGTACAGAGGGGAAACTTAGCATGAGAATAACAAGAACAAGGAGGACATAATTGGTTTCATTGCGCTTCTGCAGTCATGTCAATGGAACAGTGTACATGTGTGCATCCTTGCAGAACTGACTCTAAGCTATAAAAGAGAGATTGTTATTCACTCACACCTCAGTACTACACATCTGCAGTCAGCTAGCTGAATCCCTGTCTTCCTAATTGCCTTCATATGTTGGAGAGGATAAAAAATATTTTTCCCTTCTATGATGTTAAGCAAATAAAAGTATCTTAATCAGTCTTTTACAATGGTGAGAAGAACAGAAGATGCCTTTATTCAGCACAGCAGCTGACCTCTCTTATCCCCTCCTCTAAAAATTTGGAGCTGATTCTCAGGACTTCAGCCTCCTTCTGATGTGAGACCCACATTTCATTTCACTTGGTGTACATGAACCAGCCCCTGGGGCAGGCCAGGAGAATGCCCAATCTTGTGACTGGGAGAAGTTACAGAGCAAAGGCGCTCTGGAGAGCTGCAGGCCCCTCCACTGCGGTGCCTGTGAATCTCTTGTTTCTGAGAGCAAACTGCCACCTGCAGCACAAACCAGTTGTGTCATTCTCACACTCTACTTCGTTTTCATAATTTCTGACTCTTTCCCATTCTGCTTGGAATTTTTTTCCTTACCCACAACCTCTTAACTACATTTTCCATTCTTAATCCAATATATTTATGTCTGTGGAAAGGAATGCATTGGTTTGTATGTCTCTCCTTGAGCTGTGCTTCAGCACTCAGTTCAGCTCATGCTTGACCACACCCGTGAGCAAGGACATCTTCAGTGCAACAAAAGATCGGCAGGGACTCTGGTAACCTTTAACCTCTTGCACAATATAAACCATGGAATCTTACATGGTAATTTCTTATACCAATCACCATTTCTGCTTGAACTACAGACTTTTCAGAACTCAAGAGTTTTCAGAATCTCTGCCCTTTATGGTAGGTTTGCTGATATTTCAAACAGTATTTGCTTTTCTACAGAATTACTCACAAACAGATCTACTTATCCACCTAAGATGATACCTGAACAGACGAGGGCATAAAAAAAAGAAAAGTCAAACACAACCAGAAGCGTGTATACTAGCAGCGTGAAGGTATGCAGCTGACCCAACCACATTTCCTCTTTCATAATTCCTCTTTCTTAATTCCTCTTTCTTAATGACTTTTTACATCTGAAATATTACTCAAGCTCAAAACCAAAGCAGTGGAGTGCTTCCATTCAGCCATAAACCTGCGGTAGCTCAATGAAAATGGAAAACATCAAGCAATGATGCGTTTAGTTTTGCATGCCTTGAATATCGATGGAATTTCTGGTTTTGTGCCTGTGTTCTGATTTTTAAAAATTATCTCATGTGATAAGCATGCTTGGAAAAGCACATCAACATCCTTAAGAGAATGTTTTCTCCACCAGAGCTACAGCTTCTAGCTAAGATACTGGACTAAACACTGTCATACACCTTAGTCCAGAAGACAGCAGTTCCATAGCGTAGTTGAAAGCAGGCTGATTTCCTTTTCTATCAATCAAGTTGACTCAAGAAATATTTGCATTATTTTTCCATTGTGTTAATAGCTACTTTTATCTTTGGTAGTTAATAAAAAAAATTGGGGAAGAGACTATTCTGAATGACTGAAAAGCAAAGAGAATTTGAGAAGACTTTTCTAAATAGCAGTCCTTGTGAGGGACAGAACCACTGGTTGTGGAAGAATGTCAGGGATGCCATGTATACACACTACAGCTTCAAGTTTACAATAAACTTAGATTCTTCTTAAACAAGATTGTTTGAGCAAATGAATCACAAAAGTCCATTTTGTTATAGGACTCTGACAGGTATTTGAGTAATCCCAATAAAGCCGAATTAGGCAATCTTACACCCATGCTCACAGTGTATACATGGTACATAACCTTCAGTCTGTCCCTGAGTGCAAGCTGACAAAAGTTCTCCTTTCATCAGTGTCAAAAGGAATAGATACCTGTGAATATGGGGAGGTCAAAATGGTTGAAAAGTACCTTTGAGAGGAAGGCATGTGATACATTATTGTTCTTACTGGAAACATCAACACGTCTGTATTATGTAAGTTGTTGCCTGCAGCTACTGAATTTCGACAACTGAATTTGAAAAAGCTGCTTTGTGACAACTAGTCTGTATTAATGAGCTATTTATATCAGACAGAATGTGGTCATTCAAGGTTGCTGGCATTCTGAATATTTTAACATGATAAGCTCTCATTAGCCTGTGAGCAGTTACATGTTTACATTGGGAAAACCACTGGTGACTATTTCCAAAACTAAACTTTGCATCATTTTCACAATTGCTGCAACAATCCCCTTTCCATGAAGTAGAACTGCCTGGATGTTGCCACATGATGTCATAGGGATGTTAACCCATTAAAAAGCTCAAACCTGTAAATGAAATTCAGTCTTGTTAACAACTTGAGGAGATGAGATAGTTTTCATTTCAGACCATGTGGAAGAAATATTACTAATGTTGGCTTTAACATTTTCATTGAGGATATTTTATTTAAATGTTTCCTTCTTTGGGGGATGGGGATTATGGAGGAAACTAGGTCAGTTCCACCAAAGTGAAAAACCAATCCGAATATTGATGCATTATTAAGCTGTCCTTAGGCAGTAGGAAAAAACCAGCATGGGCCTGAGACATTGTTAAAAATAAATTAAGTATAATCACTGCAAAGGCATAATATTTTAACTAAGGGTGAAATACTTTATGAAGGCTCAAGTTAAAACGGAATTTTTTCTTTTTTTGTGTGTGGAAAATGGTGGTGTGCACTCTGCCCTGACAGTATCTGTGGTGGTGTTGGAAAGCTGACCCAAGTTTTGGTCTCTGAGCTCTTGCCATATGATGCTGTGTCTGTCCAAGAAACAACCCAACAGGGGTTACAGGCTGGGCCAGAATCTCTTTCCTCCCTTATGTGCAAGCAGAAGAATGTAGCAGATGTACCAGAAAATGCCTGCTGTCACATCCCCTGCCCATACTGGGGGAGTCAATTGAAACACGCCTGGTGTTGCTGTTAGGACACACAAGACCTCTGTGTGCCCCCTCTTCCCTCCCGTGTCAATTCTGTCTGGAGTCATCACTGATGTTGTAAAGTCAATAGGAAGTTGCTTCACACCCTTTTAAGAATAAGAAAAAATACACTTTTATTTGCAAGTAAAAACTACTTCAATGAGGAACAAGAAAAATATAATCGGATCATTTAGTTTATTTCATATCCCTTACGCCCTGTTCTTTACTCTGCTCTAAGTCAATGGAAACTATGATCCGGCATCTTTAAAACAGTGTTACAGGTGTTGCAGAAATTGTATCCTTTGCAATCACTAAACCTTAGCAAATTACTGTCCTAAAAGTCTCTTTTGCTGCTTCTAGTGCAATATACTGGGATAAAAAGAAATACCAACATGTGTGATTAGTTAATTCCTGCAAGACCACTCAGAACTCACAGCTTGTAATTAAAAACTCTCTCTTAGATCTCACTGCCAGTTACCTTTGAGTTCAAAAATATGCCAAGCATTAATAAACACTAATTTCCTCCACTTTATCAGTAGGTCTATATACGCTGTTGAGGCTGACATATGCAACAGCCATATTCCAAACTTAAACAGATTTGTCAAAACCTTGCCAAAATGAGCACCTGGATGAAACATGACATCATCAGGCAAGCTCATCTCAAATGTTCCTATCAAGCTGAGAAAGCAGGGAGAAGGAAGGGAACTACTGATGCTTCTTGTTTTAAATGCCAACAAAAATTTAGCTAAAATGGAATTTTAAAAGTTTTATAATTTCTTTTCTGAAGGCATAATTAAAAAATGGAGATTGAGCAGCATTTCTCAGGAGTCTCATCAGTGACATCAGTTAAGTGGCAGCAGAAGGATACTGAGGCTCTATGAAGCCAAAGAAAATGGTGCAGTGGCTTCCAACAACCTGTCACTTATTAATATTACTTGGTAGTTAACCTTGCTGCTGATTTCTCTCAAGAGGAAGAAGTAGGCTTGAGACGAACTGCAGCAGAGGCTATTCTGTTTATTCTGAAGAATTTTATGTAATCAAATAGGATACTCCAATAATAAACTAAAATGATAATGTGAGCACACAAAAAAGATGCTGAGATGCACCACACATGTTCCACTGGAGTCACCTTCTGTACCACATGCAACTGCAGCTGTGTGCTGAAATGAAAACGTCACCTGAGCACCATTCAGAGTTTTAGTAAATATGATACAGCCACCCAGATAAATGGTAACATGAACAAAATATGTCATTGTTTTGATCCTGTACGATGCAGGACTTTTGCAGCACTAAAATACTTATTTATCTGTTGTGAAAGGCACTGTTACACAAGCAGAGCATAAGTATGATTAGATATATAGCCATCAACCAACTCTAAAAATTGATCTTTACTCAAAACCAATGGGAGAAAGCACTCATTAAAGACCAATAATACAGCCTGGTCCCAGATTCTGGGATACTCTATCTGTGAAATCTATGTATTTAGCTCTAGGCAGCTAAAAAAAAGTGACAACAGCAGCTGTTTTAAATCTCCTGCAGTGAAGTCATGAAAGTGGTAGGAACTTAGTAATTGCACAGAGACTAAATAATGCCTTCTCTCAGATAATGCTTGGGCAGCTTGGTAAATTCATATAATTGCCATTAATGAAGGCCATCTGCTCAGTTACAAGGTAATCATTCCCAAAAGTTCTCATTCATGCCATCCAGGGCTTGCGAGCAACAGAGTAATGCTTCTATCCCTTATGGTAAAGTGGTAAATGAAACTTCATTGTTTGTCAAAATTGGAGTAATTTCTGATAGATTCACCCTAAAAACCAGCATATATTTTAACACAGTAGGGTAATTTAAAAAAGGAAAAAGTTCTGTGTTTAGTGCTAACTTAAACTTTTCTGCTGAACTTTCTCAATGCCTAATCCAGCATGGTGGCAAGACAGAAAGCCGAAAGCTCATCTTCAGAAATCTGATTTTTTTTTTTTAATTATCTAATTTACATACATTACAAATCCTTCTCTCATTATTATGGATACAGTACCTGCAACCAGGAGGCAGAAAGCAAAATTCTGTAAAACATGAATACATTACTACCGTGCCATACCATCATATTTGAGTGAAGCTAAGCAATGCCCTTTCCTAACAGTGATGGAAGTACTCATTTAGTGGAAACTTGTATCATTATTTTACGTGGCATTTCATTGCTGGGACAGTGGTAATGAGAAAGGGATGGAAAGGTACAGTAGAAGATTCTTGCAAATGCTACACAGCCCCAGAATTCAGTTCGGCTGACATTATAATCCACCCCAGTATCTAAAAAAAAAAAAAAAAGATAAAATGCTGAAACTTTACAATTAGCATCCAGGAATACAAATTTTAATGAAAAGTTACAAATAAACTAATGCATAAGCATGCAAAAATCTGAAATTGGTTAATTTGCACGATTCCATATTCACTACTGCATGAGTGCTAATGCTAAATGAATGGTGCAGTAATTCTGAATAAGCTATCATGGACACCTGAACAAGTTATAACAAGGTATCAGATTAGCCTAAGGAGAACTTTGCTTCTCAGCCAGTCTAATGAGGCATCATGCTAATACAAACCATACTGGTTTTGTGACCTGAGCTACAAATGGGAGCTGATAAATCTCGGTCGCTTTACTCCTATGTGTTGTCCTATTGCCCTTTTGTTTACTAATTGCCTTATTAGTAAGTCTGACATATCACTTCTGCTCAATCCTGACCAACAGTTCAGTTTGCATGGGTAAATGTGACAGTAGGGGATCTTTAGGTGTCAGGCTTCCTACTGAGCTTTAATCACAGTTCTGTGCTGTGAATTATAGCAGTAAGTCTTCTCAATACTTTTTTTTTTCCAAGCTTGCATCTTATTATTGAAAAACTTCAAAAGCTGTGCTAACCCTGAGGAGATGAAGGACTGACTGGAAATGTGTTTCTCCTTCTGTAACAAATATGCAGCTCCCAGTGGAAATAAAGGGTTAACACAGGGCAGGATTGGGACTGTGGGACTTACCTTAGTGCCAGCTAAGAGAATTTGGCCTACTGAACCTCCATTTCTACAAGGACTCATGAGGCAGAAAACACTGAAATTCTGCTTTCAGAGGCTAGGTCTGGGATGTGGAGGAACAGCATTATAATCCAAACTGAACAAACAACTTTAGAGATTCTTGAAACTCAATGAAAACAGGTCTTTAAATGACTCCTACATCAAAGTCCTAAATTAATAATTTAATAAAAGAATTAATGAGAATTTTTGCCTAAGTCCAGCTAATTCCCAGATAGTTATATTTAGCACAGCCCTGTAAAAATGGAGTACACCACCACACTGGGACGTCTGAGGCGAATGAACATCTAAGGGTTCCAGCCAGCCTTCTGGTGTCACACATGGCATCATAGTATAATGATAAGCACAGTACCACCAGATTCAGTTTTCACTGCCCAGCAACCTTCTTCTGGTCTCTTAATATTTGCAAAGACATATATCAGGGTTAATAATGAAAAGTGCAGGTGGGCAGCTTGAGGAAATGACCAGATAAAGACACACTGCACATCAGCAGCACTGGCATTCTGGGCATTCAGATCGCTGAGGCATGGAAATGAAAATTATTAATTAAAGGAAACCATTCTAATATATTGACTAGGCTTATTACTATCCTACCTAATACATAATGAAACTATGCTTTTAATACTATACAACATAAGCAATTATATCTTTAAAGTAACTAGGGAGCATCAGGACTTCATAAAAAATGGGTCAATGTTCTGCCACTGCCATTTTTATGCCTGTAAATCAACATGGGTCTTTAAATCTCCAGGATGCTCTGTCTATAAGATAATTTTGTAGCAATCTTAAAAAAGTTTTAAACTACTGAAGTAGGAACTGAACTATTTGCAAAGACAATATGCTTTCCCGCTGACTGATTTCATACAGAAAGCACAAGAGTAGAGTATTTTGTGTTGACTGCTCCTTTGTCAGTGACTGAGTCCTACAGAACTGCTTTTCTGTGATGACCTGATATTTTGGTGGGAATCATAATAATATAAAATAATGGTTACTTTTGTGTGTCTAGTTGCCATGCCACATACTTATCTGATTAATTTTGGTTTTGATTCACCATAGGCATTTCCTAGTCAGATCTTCTTTCAAGTAATATCCACGCAGAAAAACTTCAGATTTAACCTTGAAATGGGAAATTGAGTAGTAAAGGCGGGCTCGGGGAAAAGCGAGATACACCTGAATATTACATATTTAACATACAAAAATAAAAATCAGGGAATCAACCGCAAAGAAAACTTTGCCCACCAGGAGATGCAAGTGTTTATCAAACTGCACTGTTATTCTCCTGGTGCTTGACCACCAATTATCAGATGTTAGCAGTAAATGAGCTCCACATAAGCTGCTAAGGTATGTCACATTTTCGTCTTGATGGTCCACTATGTTTTGCTCAGTTGTTTATTCTATCATCTGTGCCCACAGGTCTTTAGGGTTTCTTGCCAGACCAGAAATCCACCTTATCTTACAGTTCTTATAACTTCCTTTTACTGACTTACAAGAATTAAAGTACCTTTATCAATTAGGTTGTCTAGTTTTATGTTGCATGTGGATATAACTTCTCAGTAGCTCAATTATGCATTCACTTTCACAGCCCTTCACTTATTCCAGTAATCCCCTGGAAATCAGATAACTACAACACAGCAACAGCTTTGAATAAACAGCAAAATATTTAGAAGGGTAAAGGATTTAATGGTATAATGGACAAGATCTGTGCAAGTTTTATCAGATGACAAAGCTATAGAAGGCTAATTAATCTTCATGTAGCTAGGGAGCTTTTAAAATAATAATTTTAAAGCACAATTAATTTTTTTTTCCAAACTGACTTTTAGAGTGATCAGACTTTGGTTAACTTGTTTTCTGGTCTAGGGGTCTTCAGGTGAAAAGGAAGTACTGAGCTATTATATATTTCAATTATTCCCATTGTTTTCAGAGCTAATACGTATTCCTGCCTAGTGCCAGACAGAATATTTCAGTTGGTGGTACTTATATTTAGCTAAGTGAGAACTATTAATCACCATTTCCTAACCTAGCATCCTTGAAAAATGCTAAAGTACTTCTATTTAAATTTCATTCACTCAGTCACTTTTAAAAAAAATTCTTTCTACGGAATATTAGTGTAGGGTTTTGAAATTTGATTTACTAAATAGATTCCCATAAATACAATTAATTACAGCCATCAGATAGATTCCTACACATTAGATTGGAATGTATGTCATCTAGTAACGTATCTCATACATTTAAAGGCTAATGGGCCATAAAAGTGACCTCCTGCTTTCTATTCCTACGTGTAGAAGGGACAAGTCACATTCAGTCAGTACAGTGCAGGTTATGTTTCATCTGTGATCCTTTCACCTACACTCAGCCCAAATGTTGAGTTTCTATGGGACATATTTTAACAACCAAACTCACTGGACAGTTAAGTTTCTATAATTTCTTAGACTGGAACATTTTTATTTTCCAATGTTACTCCATTATGGTGGTTATAGGACTACAAAAGTCAGCTTTAATCTCTTTTACTAGATTTTCTGTGAAAGAAAATTAGGCTCAGATTTTGCATTACAGACTGATCTGCAGATCTGAATATCTGCATATATATAATAAGCAGCTTCTTTCAGAATTTGCATACTAACACAAAGCCTGCCTCCTCATCCCATTTTGATTACTCCTACCTACAGCTCACACTCGGTCTGCTTCACTCCCACTTTTCTCATTATTTCCAACTGACTGCCGTGCATTCTCTTGTAATGTCAACAACTTTTCTCCTCTAGTCTGTGTAGGTGCTAATATGAAAATTAGAATCTAGTCACCACACTCTCCCATCTTGCACTAAGATAAGAAAAGATAAACAATGGGAGAGAATATTTGTAGAGAAATTTCTGTCTAGCCTTAGCTATCTCAAACTCAAACACACTCAGAAAAATCTGTGCCATTCAATAAACTCCAGTGTACATGAAGGACATGCAAGAAGGGCATCCCTGATAAACAACACGACACAGCTCAGACATCCTCCCAGCCCTTGCTGAAGTGCTTGCAGATATCTAACAATGTAATGTGACCAAAATATTCCATGCTTTTGTAATTTTTTTATAATATAGAAGCGATTATCTTCTGAATTTTCCAACAGCTCTTCAACTGATGGGAAAAAAGAGAGCTACAGTCTAAATATTTGCCAAGGACTTAATGTGTCTGAAAAGAGAAGCCACATGTTGAACAACCTTAAGTACTTGCAATGTACATATGTCATTCCTCCCACTCTCCCTAAATGAAAAGATTTATTATTGGGCCTTCTATATTTGAAAGTTTTTTCTAAAAAAAGATTTACACAGATAGAGGTGAACAGTACAGATTTTTTGGGTCTAGAAATTTTGTTCTCTGCTAGGGATATATTAGAAAGATAGGTTATATATATATTTAATAAGAAATACTCTTTTTGTTTAGGAAGTTGGTAGAACAGTTTATTCATCGTCACTCAACTCTCATGTAACAACTAGCTCCAGGCTTCTTAGAGTGTCTATTATTTGGCTGTAAGAATCCAACATTAAGTTGGATTGTAAAGTCCTTTTGTGCCACTGAGATGATTTTGTCAAAATCTACTTTCAGTTCACTGAACTGAGACTGCATTTTTCTAAGCCAGTTTTCTAGTTCTTAAAATTTTGTATTTGCTTATGCTAAAACTGTTTTCCAAAGAGTAATATAAATGTGTTAAGATTTCACTGGCGATGCTGTAAAGATTCAAAGCTGCCTTTAAGAATTGGAGTACCAGGCTCTGCTATCTGAAAAAAACCCCAAACAATCCCACAACTTTGCTATGCTCTGTGATTACTTAAAGAAGCATTTAGTTTGACTAAATGAAAGGACTAGTCAGAATATCATCTTTTGTGGGTACACAGTGCCATTATTTATTGTCAGGGAACACTATTCCCTTTAAAAAGCCTTGAACATTGTAATTTAATTAGGTGGAAGCCTCTCTCTGATTCTCACATTGAAGAATATATTCCATAAAACAAAGATTGTGTTCCATTTTGCTTATTAAACTAATGTCTGTTAATCTCTTTTATCTTTCCAACCACTCAGTAGTCCACTCAATCAATCTGCTGCTGTTGTCTAGTTATCGGGAATTCAATTTTGCTTCCATTGAGGGAACATTAGATTCCCCACTGATTTCAGCAACAGAGGATTAGTTCCAAGTAGTAGACAGATAAACTGAAACAGAAGTTCTTACAGATTTTCTGCTAAAAAGATGTTGCCTTCATTAGGGCATTTAGAGCTGCTGTTTGGCAGACTAAGAGCCCTTGGTTTAGTAGGTAAAATATCTGACACGATGTAATAAATCATGTTTTCCTGTCTAAGAAACCTCTAACAGAAGTGTTTGCCATTTAACTGCTTTAAAGATACTGCTTGTATGCATGTAGGAAGTGTGGTGCATCTTCTCTAGCCAGATTAGGAGAAAACAACTATCATTTATCTACTGCTGGGCAGGAAGGCCCTGACCACACCTGGAAGGGGAATGATCACAGTTCTTCGCAGTATGACAAGGATTTCTCATATGAGGAGCAAAGCCCTCCGTGACCCAACCACACTTCAAAGGTAAGATTCCTGTCAGCTTTAGCTAACTTCAGCCTTGCCCCTTTTGGCTGTCACTGAATTCTGATTTTATCAGCACCTCCCCATCACAGCTGAGTTCAAAGGAGAGGCATTCAAGCTTGCACTGACCCAACCTGGCATGTCCCCATGCTCCCAGCACTGTGCTGTACAGGTTACCGTAGGCCCTCAAACAGCATGAGCAGAAGATTAAAGTACTAATTAATCATCCTTTCTTGTTAGGAAGGCTAATTGCCTCAGGCTTGATGCCTTGCTGACGCAACTGTTCTGTGTCTGCTTTTCAGTAACTTCAACATTCTGTACAGCAGCAGGGAGCTTCTGACTCATCTCACATCCATCATCCTTTATACAAGGTACTCCTGATTCTCCAGCACTGAAAGGCAAATATGCTTTTCTTTACAGGTGAGGGATGTTAGTCTGAGAAATAACTAAAAATCTCAAATTCATACCTCTCTGATAGCTGTACAAAACTCACTCTGCAGCACCTTCTTTAGAGACTGTAGCTTGTGTACTGGTACTTCTCCAGATTCCTGCAGTTTCTCCAGTAACTCAATTGCTCTTGCAACATCTAAGCGGGGAAAACAAAAAGGATACAGATCAGTATAAACAATGACTAATAAATGACTAAAAAGGGCACACTGATTGTCATTTTAAATTTAAGATCAGCTTTACCAACACATACTGTATTAGTCTTGTGTTATACCAGACTTCGCTAGGCAACAACACTGCTATTGAGAGATCCAAATCCCCAAGTACGGACAAACCGTGCACATACACGTAAAACAGGCACTGAGAGGTTCAGTCCTAGTAGGAAACAATCTTTGGAACAAAGGTACAAGTTCAAAGTGGCTAATCCGCATTAGAACTAAAATATTTCTTACTTTCTGCAGAAGAGAAAATAGCACAGGAAAAACTCACAGGAAAAATAGGGCTTACTTTCAGAAAATCTGAAAAAATTAAACTGTGTTTTTATGTAAGCATACTCAGGATGACAATGTCCAAGAAAATATTTTATCTTTTCTTCTTATAAATCTAAATATCAACTAATAAGGTTTTCTAGAAGCAGGTAAAGTCTGCTCTGGAAGAATGGGAATTCTACTAGAGAAGGGTAAATGCAAGGTTCTTGTATAGGTCTCCAAAGATCTGATCTACTATACAAAACCTGTATGACTGATAGAAATACATGGAATAGTATTTTTGGTAGTCTAAATTCTCCTTAAGCACCTGCGTATTGCCAAGGGAAAGATCAAAGTGTCTCTGAAGAGCAGTCCAGAGCCATATTGAATGGTGAGTAGGATTGTGGTCCAGCTGAACAGTTCTAGTACCTTCGCTCCTGTTTTCTTCTCTCTAACACTAATTCCTAATTTCCTCAGCTATTACTAAAATACATCAAAAAAGCACCCAACCCAACCCATGAAATGCCCAACAATTCTTTATGGCTGGGGACAAAGAGGCACAAGAAATAGTGGCTGGTCTTAAAGGAGGCTAGCCTAGTCAAGCAAGGGACACACTGACTTACATCAGGAGTGAACTGAGCAAAACATATTCTTCAGCCAGTCAGTCTTCAGGATGCCAGAGCTTAAGTGGAGGGGTTTTTTCTCCTCTGTCACTTAATGTTGCCTTGCAGCTTTTCCTTTAAGTTTGCTGGTATAGCTGAACCTGGCAGTGCTGCCATCTTGACTGTGGCCATTCTCACATCTTCTTGTGTCTTTTGCATGGCCACCAGGGTCACTACTGGCCAGTCACAGCACTCTGCTAAACATAGCTCTGTATTCCAGTGTAGAAATGAATGCATAATATTAAATGATAAAACAGTATTTGAGGCATTATAATTCTGTGTTTTAAGTGCAGAAAATATAAACAAATGCTCTCCCTTCAACCACACAAGTCCAGAATTACTACAATGTCTAGAAGCAATCTTGCATAATTCTCCTTTCCGATGACAAAGATCGTACTGTTTGTGACTGAGAGATTATACTAATTGGAACAGTTCTTACAATCTTGGGCTTTTAACTGAGCTATACTGACCAGATGTCTGATACAAGAAAGACACGAGAAATCTGCTGGAAATAGAAAAGATACTAGACAAGCTGCAATAGGGAAAAAAATTATAATCATATATTTGCATTTATAAAAAAAAGATATTATCCACTGCATCAACGTTAGGAAAAGAGAAGATGACATCTCAAGAAATTTACAATTGAATTAAAAGAGGCAGGCAACTATTCGGCATGGTAGGTTCTGCCTTAGTAGATTAACAGCCAAACAATTCTCAAGCTTTTTTAGAGGCATCTGTCAAAAGACAGTTCAAAGCACGAGAGGAAGCACAGCAGAAAGCACACAGTATTTCTTTCAGGAGGATGGTTCTACTTACTGGGCTGTAGCTTGCATGGCAGAGCAGTCTTGGAGCTCATAAACTTTCAGATGAAACTAACCTGACCCTGCATTCAACAGTTGCACCTGAGCTTTTGCTCCAAGCAGTGCTTCAGCTGCCTCTGGGCACCCAGTCCATGTCACCAGATCACAGGTGTATCAAGAAAGATCTCTCTAAAACACATTACTGAAGTGATGATCAGAAAGCTAAAAGGAGATCTGACATATTAAGGCCATGGAAATCAAGAAAAAATTAGATTCTAGAGAGAAGTATCACTGATGGGAGCTAATACATCAAAGAAGATGGTTTTAAGATTTCAGCAGTCGTAAATGCACTTTTAGCGAGAAACGTTTCAACGGAGTGTAAAAGAATGACAAAACATTAAGCATCATAGAATCACAGAATCATTTAGGTTAGAAACTCAATATGAGCACCTAGCACGATTTTTGATGTTCTCAGTAATACTAATGTTACAATGATTTTCTAACAAAGCTATTGAATCATTTGCCTTGGAAATTTTCTTTTAAAGTCTGTATCTGCCACACAAGACTAGTAGCTAGTTAAAAAGTAAATTCACACTCCCCAGTTATTACTCCTAGTTGGTGCAAACTGGTGTATCAGACAGCACAAGGCAACAGGATGATTTTATCCTGAAGAAACTTCAGCAGCCTACCATAATAGATCAGATAAGGCCTCTGTAATTCATGTGATACATGATAGCTGTTAACATAATCTAAATCAGACTGGGGTCTTATCCAGTCCAGTTCAGGTAAATTTTGAACTGTCTTTGCTTATCAACAACTATAGTTGTAAAAGATAGCAGCACAGATGTCAGATTGGTTGCTATTTTGCAGTTGTTTTGAAGTGTCATGATCACACCTGAAAATTCTGTGAAACAGCCCACATTTGCTATGGTCCTGAACTAAACTATATTAAATGAGAAATTTGTACTGATAGGAAGGAAACATAAAAAGCTTTAGATACATTAATCAATCTAAAAGAGTTAAAGACAGGACTAAACATTTCCGTAGGGCATAGGTCAGACTGTAGATGGTAATTAATCACTTCTAAAATGATGAGTGTTACAATACAAATGATAAATTCATATTCCAGTTGAAAAGTCTATTATGGGTATTTAGCATGCAGCCTCATAGCCAAAACTGGGCACTAAGCTGTCATTTGCCAATACTAGATTATTTAATTTTGTGATTCAGAAGGGATTGGAGGTAAACAAAAGCAGAATATCACAAAAGCATTCTGATTTTTCACACTTCTAAATTCATCCAGCATGCTAAAATACATGAATGCCAATGCCCAAGCTCTCGCTTTGATTTGTTATTCACCTATCCTATCCATTAACAAGAAGCAGTCTTCATTCTCTTGTCACCACTAGTCCCATAGCTTGTTCAATTTGGTAATGACTTGTGGGATATTGCTCACAGAAGAGAGAACAGTACATAAATTACAGAAAGAAAACGAGGCGTATGTTCAGGGCCAAAGCTGCTGGTTATCAGCTGATGCTTTTGCAGGAGCAAAATATAACACTTTGCACAAAACAGATGACTTTGAGCAGGCTAAAAATGTAAAACCATGAGTGTATAAAATATAACCTCATTAAATAGGCTGTATTTGCATCCATTAATAACTTTGAAGGGGAAACTTTAGGTCGGGTTAAAAAGTGAAATTTAGCAGTGCACAAGAACTTAAGTGATGCACAGGCTTCCTCCTGATGGTTCTCTCAAGGTGAGCTCCAGCTAAAACTGGAGTAAGTGCTTGCTCAAAGAAGTGATATGACTGGCAATGAGGAAGACTTTAAAGCTACAATAAATTAAGCTTATAGCAGGGAATCCACTCTTGTTGAATTCAATTAGAGAGCACTGTCATGTGTTTGACAAATACTGCTAGGATAATTTTGTCTCCAATCCTGCTTGGATTACAAATCTAACTAGATTTGTTTGTAAATGTTATCACCAAGGGTCTGTTCTTAAATACAATTTTCTTACATACTTGTGAAAAGGGCAAATGGATGAAAAGAGGGAGTGCGTGTATATTTATGAAATAATATGTTAACAACGTTCCTGGAATTATGTTAAAATTACTTAGGTTCTACATAAATGAAATACCCTTGCTTTTTATCGCTGTGTATTTCCTTTGTCCTTTCTTGAAGCAAAGGTATTTATTTTTGAAAAGGATTGTTTAGCCTACTCTCAAACATTTTCCAAAATATGAACTCCATTATACTAACATGAAACTTGTGCTAATATAATCACTGCCATTTCCTCCATTCATATCCCACAAATTGGTAGGAATTGACTGATGATGTGGGTAGAATATTTCCTTTGCTTCTATGATACATAAATTTTAAAAGGAATATGCACTTACTTCCCCCCTTATTATATCCAAGTCTCAGCACACCTTTTTCTAAAATTTTTTTCTTCTGATTTTCTCATACATATGCACAATTCCTCTCTCTCCCATTCTTTTTAACATTCATTTCCCCTTTTTTCTTCTCATCATCATGCTTGCCTACAGCCTTTCAGGAAGTAATACTGTTTAAGTGTGGTGGGTCACGTTATCAGTGGAACAGAGAAGGCAGGGGGCTGTGGGTGGGTGGAATGTATTTTATGAAGTGCACTCATCAGAAAAAAAGCATGACTCTCAGGAAAAAAATATTCAAGTGTTCTTTCTGTATTTTCATTTGAATGATGTTCCACTTGCACTGCTAGCAGGACACAAGCAGAAGATTACTATACAAACCCTTGGAGAAATCACCACAACATGGAAGTAGCAGGATACCATACTGCAATACAAGTGGAACGCTGGATACATCATGTATACAGAGATATACTGCAGACTGCAGTTGAAAAAGAAGGTCATCTGGCTTAGTTATCACTTTGTTCTGTTATATATTGTTTTGACTTGTTGGCTTTTGTTCAAATAGCTAGCAATGAGCACTGTAGACTGACCTGTTTTATTTGCTAGATGTTTTTAAAAGCAAATGCTTTTTCCAATACAGCTTTTACAACTTGAAAGCAAATTATGAATCCACAGAATGCATCCTGGCTGGTCTGAACTTGGTGTTCTTTCACATTACTACTAAAATTGAGTAGAGCAGGCTACAGCATTCTCTGAAAGCCCAGGTTATCCAGGCTGAGGTTTCTACTCTGGTAGATTTTGTGCAGGGTTTATGTTCATTTCAGTTTAGTCAGATAGGTTGAAAATTATTAGGAAAAATGTAGCAAATTATTTTAGCATGCTAAATGTGTCCCATTTAGTACCTGAGTGACTCTTGAAAAAGAATTTACGTTTTATACTTTTTTAATTTATGTTTTATACTGCAGAATGATCTACCAAGATAAGTGTCTATCAAACCTTCCCTTTTTGTGCTAGGCTATGAGTGAATTGGTCTGCAGTCCTTAAAATAAATGTATTATCCTCTGACTTAAGAGAGTATCAGGCAGTTAAATAATAGCTGCAATACTCTGTAGTATCAGTTTGGGTTAAAACAGTAATCACACAGAGACACAGTGTTTACTATGGTAAGTACTCTAGAATTAAGTTGTTGGGTTGTTCCCAAAGCCAAAATATGGTGACCTCTTGTATTATCAAGGTGCTAGAGAACAGGTTCCTCATCTTCTTGAGGTCTTTCTAGGCCTCACTCCTGTTAGTTCTGAAGACTGTCACTGCATGACTATGCTGATTACTCAGAAAAGTAAATGTGCTACATAAACACCAGCCTTTGATAACTCAACAAAGTAAAACCACTAAAAACTGACAGCAAGGATACTCAGTAAGTCTCTAAAATATTCACTAGCTTCACCATGGCAATACAGAATAATTATCCTGGCAATCTTCAAGCTCTGTTCTGTTGTGCTTGAAGACCTTTAATCAGGCTGAAGGTGAAGAATTTGCATGACATAACAGGTCATAATAATTGACAGTAGTTTTTCATTCCTCCAGTACTTGCCTTCAGGTTTAGTTATTCCTTTAAGCTCAGGAGAATACATGCCAGAATTCTTAATGTTATTCTGTCAACTTTTTATCATAATTTCACAGGCCTGCACAGGATGCTTTATTATATTTAGCAATCGTCTCCAAACACTATCAATGACAGCACGTAATCAATGGTTGGGAAATCAAAATTCAGTGGTGATTAGTAAAGTTCATTCATAATTCATAGCCAGCAGCCCTAGTACATTGTATCCAAGTACTTATGTGACTTCATGGTTAAAGCACCAGCTTTGGAAAAGTGTCAGTGTCTATCTCTGGAAAATATTCTACATTACTAGAGTTCTGCTGTCAGCCACTGGTTTATACAACGTGACAAGTCTTACTCTTACAACACCAGACTGCCCAATATGCTTCCATCCACCTCTTTGGTGCCTTACTATCAGCACAGTGCTCTCCTGAATTCAGAGGCCTTTCCATTAACTTAATATATTTATTTAGTCTAATCTGGAGAGTTCAGAAATGTTGAGGGAAAGAGCAGCCTTTTTTCTCATTTAAATCGATATGTTTGTCTTGCCCCAAATTTCATGCTAAAGGTATACTTCGCCATGGTAAATCATACTTGATGTGCAGAGAGCAATGAGCTAAGCTATTAGAAAATAGCAATACTATTTAACACTTCATAGTATGCACCTGTGAGGTGTATTCAAATTAATTATACCAAGAATAATACTACCAGTGCTTTCATACTCTGGTTTAGACGATATGGGTAGCAGTTACAGGTTTAATGCATTGCAACTTTACACTCCTGTGGTTAAACATTACTATGAATACATAAATAAAAATAACAAAGAACAATCGTACAGAGCTCTCATGACTCATCTTGTGGTGAGGGTTTCAGCTGCCGCACTGTTGACGTAGACATGGACAGCTCAGCGAGACACCCTACACTGTTGTTACAGTCAATGAGGAAGAACAGACACTTTGAGGCTACAATTCATCTGACCTACTTTACATGAAATGAATCATACTCTGGAGTGCCTTGTCCCTTTGTTGACTCTAAAGGAAGACTAGATGATTACCTTAGACGTAAATTTCTGCCTCCCACATATCAGACATCTACATCAGTGTGATGAAACCCACTCTTACTGTCCAGACATATAGCGAAAGACTCATGCAAATTTATCTCCATGTGGTCCAGGAGACATACCTCAGAAGAGTTACACTTGACAAGAAAAGTGTCATTACAAGGCAGGCCAATGCAGTTTTTAAAATGCCTAAACTAACTGTTTTATGGATTTTTTTTCTTCTTCTTCTTAATGTATGAGAAAGAATCAGGAAATCATGAGATATAACTGAGTATATGTCTGTCTGTCTCATTTTGCCTGATGTGAGACGACTGCCCTCAATGACTTTAATGGCATATCCCCATGAGTTTCTATATACATTCCCCAATGCCTGGGGAGACTCATTTTCTCTGGCTACTCATCAGACCTTGTTTTAGTCTATATGTTTGAGCTGCACTCAGATTCTGTTTGGCTCTGGCTTCACAGGCACACCAAAGACATCCAAGTTCTCTGCCTTAGTCCATTTCTTAGACACAGAGCCTGTGACCCAGCTGCTGCATAAGCCAGGGCAGGGTAATACACCAGTTTTCCCAGCAGCTTTGGCAGCAGCACCTGAACATGACAACAGTGGTCTGAGATGTTTTGCAAAATAACTTATAGAAAGAACAGAGTTAATTTGCAGGGAAAGCAGTGCCATTTGTGATCACAGACAGCAAACTGGCTTGAGACCCCTCAATCCTGCACCCTCAACACCATGAAAGCTCTTCAGTGCTCTCTTCAGATACTTCAGTCACTTTGGCTGGTTCGGGCAAACACTGAAATGCTGACATTTCAGGCATACTGCTCCTGAATACCCTGCTTAGCTCATTCAAATACAACATTCAAAAGGTTCCCTTAAATGAAAAAAATATGCTGTCTTCTCTGAACCTCACAATGGCTACAATGTCTTAAGTAATCTTGCCCTGCTTCTTACTCTACTAAGTTTTAACTAGTGATTTCTGTTCTTATCCTCAGCTAGGGATTTTCGTAGCCTTAAACCTACCATGAAGGCCAACTGTGAGAACTGTATTTGCTTTACTGTGGTCAATCTTCTTAGCATATTCATTACTGTACAAGGATAGAAGTAGTCCAATTCCTTCCTTCAAGCCTTCACATGACTAATGTAAGTCACAGGAGCACCTTTGTCAGCAATTTCATATTTGATTTGCTTGTGCATGTGTGAGATTGATCTGTAAAGTACCTAAAACTATTGAATTCAACAGTTACTTAGAGAAAGTGGCATGGTACTGTCACATTTCCAGTGCTGATTTTTAAAGAAATAACAATGAATCACGAAACAGTAAAGAAAAAATTAATGGATAATTCAGTATCATTTCAATGAGTCTCACTGCCTTAATTCAAGGCCTGAAGAGCAATAACAGAAATAGAATTTTCAAAGATGAGCATTTAAAATTAACCTTAAAACCCAATAATTTTTAAACAGTCATATAATTATTCTTCTTCCAAATTATTAGTTTCATTGCAATTTCTAAATCAATCAGGATGAGAAGGTGCATAAATATGAGTTTGAAAATTTTCACCAGAAGATTTTGCCATCTGTGAGAAAGATGAAATTACAGCTACAACAACCCTTTACATTTGACAGCACCCACTGCTTTGTATGGAAGACATTGAACATAGCATCGATGGAAAAAAAAGATACCAAATTATCCTTTAAAAGAAAAGATCAAAACATAAAGCTGTAAATGCAAAGACAAGAGCATTGAAAATTGAAAACTATGGTATTTTCTAATGCAGTACCTAAAAGCTCATGATTTTTCCCCTGAATTAGCTGTAGAGAAAAGGAAGGTAAAATTACTTTTTTTTCTTGCCTTTGTATGTACTTTTGACTTTATAATGTTTAATCATTTCTGCTTTTTGTGATCATAACTACGAGAGTTAGGCACTCACTTATGAACAGAACAGATGAGACACGATTTTGATCCTTTCTTTTTGACCAAGTACAGTTGGCTACAAATATATCACAAAAAGACAACCTTTTTTTAAAATTTATTTTGTATTCAAATGAGTATATATTATTTATATAAGGAATATACAAGCATATATTATTTAACACTTGTTTCCTGCAGGAAGCAGGGTATTCTGTAGCTTCAGACTTTGTGTTATTTAAATTCTCAGTCTTTCTGAAAGCATTTTTTAAAAAAATGGAGATCACAAGTGTTTAAAGCAGTTATTTACCTACACAGGACATGTGAAATGATCTTCTGTCTGACTTCTTGAAACTGTGAAACAACAAAAAAAAATCCTTTGAAGGAAAGATACAACTCTCTGAGAAATTCAGTATGGCAAATAGACCTGGCTTAATGAATTAGGTTCCTACAAGTTGAACTATGTGAAAGCAAGGAAATTGCCTGCTGCCTTCTGTAGCGATAAACATCATGTAAAGTGATGCCTTGAAAACTTCATCGACCTCATCTGTCTCTCGATCACATCACTTGATCTTGTAGGATCAGTTCTGCCTCAGTAGACACCTCTCACAATGTTGGAGTGAAGCTCCCTTAAACACTAGACAAAAGCACTCTGGGCACTTGGCTGGAACTGCAAATGTAAACACTTTAGAGGTTCTGATCCCAGATTAAAAGAAAAAAAAAGGGTCGATATATTAACATAACCTGAGGACTCTACTTGGACAGAATACTTACTTTTGTGTTTTAAACCTCAAGTCTACAGAGGAAAAAAGTTAAAATCAGTGAAGGAATCAAATTTTGATTAAGCTAGTAGCAGAAAACAGAAATAATTACAAGGAGTAAGCATGTCTGAACAAACTAAAACAGAATGAAAAACAACACACTTTTCTCTTAGCTAAAATCCATTCTCTTGCTCCCATGCCTAAGCAAAAGCAAGTATTTATACACACTATGTGAGCATCATGAAACAAAAGTACTGGCCATATGGGCAACCTCATGCCTTTCCCAAACTGCTACTTCCAGCATGTGTTTTTAGTCTGCATCACAGAGATTTTTGTTGGCAGGGAAGAAGATAGAAGAGGGGGAGAAAAGGACCCAACAGGTGTCTCACAAAGGGAGGCAGGGTTAACTCAGGGATGCTAATTCTCCTTCACAACAGGCACCGTGTTTGAGCCAAAGCAGTAACTCTCACTTTTCCTGTTCGTATGTCATTACTACAGTCTCCTGCTGCCTCCCCTCAGTTCTTCTCTCTCCAGCTAATCTTAGTCTTAAATCTTTTCATGTTATTACCAGAAAGATGAGAAAGATGGCTGTGGGCTACTGGCAAATGTACATAGTGACAATACAAATTGTCACTTGAAGTCCAGCATGAGAATTTTGTCATCTGTTTTTCTACATGGTTTGAGAGTCTAATGAGACAACAATGAAAAGATGGCATTTTTGAAAAACAGTGGATGCAACACAATAATTACATACATGTTTAACACTTTATTTGTGGGTTTAAACAATGCAAAGAGAGTTAATACTCTCTCTTAAATTTTAGTGGATTTAATGATACTGCTTTTTGCCAACTGAATCTTTCTGGTACCTGGCTACATCCTAGTCATTTCTCAGAAAAGGAAAAAACCCCTGTTCTTTCAAAGTGTGTAGGTGAAAACCTACAACAGCAAGAAGAAAGCAATATAAATAAAATCCTTTGTTAATAAATCCCTGCAAAACTAGGAAGTACAAATATGCTGCTGGCAGATTTCAACAACTGATCATTGTTAGCTTTCAACTTCAAAACAAATATGATCTTTGAAGAAAGCTGTGACTGTTGAATTGCTGCAGCAAGTTATGAGCAAAACCTCGAAACAGAAAACCCCTGTGTGAACCAGAGAGCTCACTGTCACCTTTGCTGTTCTGTTGCTTGGTGCCCAACATGTTGAATGATCCCAAGAATTAGAACAGGAGTGGTAGAACTCCTCTCAGGTTGCAGCCTCATTTTCCAAGGTATGGAAAATCATAAGATATGAGGGAGAACACTTTCACATGGTCGTACCACTAGGGTGCAAAAGCCAATGTGTAGGAACTCTATAGCTATTACTATCAGGTAATACGATATGATATTCCTACCATACGTGTAGGAACTCCATAGCTATTACTATCAGGTTACAAGACTGTCAGGCTACAGAGAAGATCAGATATACAACCACCTCTTTTTCCAATGACTGCTTCATAGATTTGAAAGCCACTACGCCCTCTTCAAGTTCCTGTGGTCTGTCTCTGTGTAACAAAGAACAGCTCTATTATCTTTTTGCTCCTGTGCTGATTCAGTAAGTACCATTTCACAAAAACACAGTTGCCAAGTCTACTGGAAAGTGAAGAGATTATGATATATCCATTTCTGAGGGCTAGGACTGCTGCTGATGGCCACACTTATCCACCTAGTCTGTTTCAAGTACATTCTTCCCCAATGCTTAAGTGATTGTAGAGGAATTGATTCCTTAACGTCTAGGAGATTTACTTTTTCCAGAAGACATGCTTGAAACAGAAAATTAAAGAGTTAGTGGATGTGAAGTATTAGTGATTAAACACGGGCTTTTATTGAAAAGAACCAGTAAAATGTAACTTTGGTTCAGGAGAAATAAATTAAGAGCCTATTTTCAACAAAACTCTTTCTTACACAATTATCCGTTTGAACGGAAACAAAAATCAATGCTTTGATGCTCTGCGTATTCATGCATAGTTCATTACGCCATCTTTTAAACAACAACAAATAATCATTCTCTGATCTCTTCTTGAGATATGGTATTCTAATCAAGATTTTTTTTAAACTCTTTTTTCTCATAAAGATTTTTTTCTCCTTTTTCTTATAATTATTATTAAAGTAGTAGTAGGGTAACAACGCATTATGAGAAGCTCTGTGCATTTCCTGGTAGCTTAGCTGAGTTGCATTTGAGAAATTTGAGGTTTATTTAACCACTCTGTTTTGGACGGTGGTAAAATAAGTTCTCAAATGCGTACATACATCTCCCTCTTTATTTAACATATCTAAGATCCAAGCTTGTGGTTTATACACTCAGGAAAACATTGGTATTATATGTAAATGTGCATTTATGAATCAAATCTTCTCATCTGAAGAGAGAAGTAACAGTTGAATGTTTCTCATTCAGAGGCTGACTCTTCAGCAAATGTCTCAAAAGCAGATTAAACTGAGATTAACTTTGAAAATGCCTGGATTTATACATACATGTACAGCTCATAGCACATCAGTAAATATTACTCTTAAAATGTCAAAAATGCATCATGTGAAACAAATTAACTGCATGTGACGGAAGGCAGACTTACAAATTTAGAGTTATGTGCATGAAAACAGTATTTGCCTTAGCTTGGTTTCATCTTAAACCCTTCCTTCTCATTATTTATGCTTCTAACGACTAACTGGAATTAATAGTTTTACCCAATTCATATTTCAAATTCTATTGCATTACCTACAAGAACAGTATTTTGTATTCAAATAACACAGGTCAGAAAAAACTTGTACTTTTATTTTTTGCACTTGCATGAGGGTCATCTATGTTAAAGAGAAATGGACATGTGCATGTCCTGAAACAGTGAACTCAAAGGACAAATTAACCTCTGCAAAAGGCTGATGACTTCACTTCTTACATTTTTCAAAAAACTTTTTTGCTTGTAACATCATCAGAGAAGTCCAACTCAAGCAATAGGATGCAATTAAGAAAATTGTTTATTTACAATTACATCAAAAGATTAATACATTTTTCTGAAGTTGTAAAAATGTCTCTGAGACATCAGAGTAAAACTGAAGTTTGTAGGACCTAGCATAGGAAAGTTATTTAAAAGTAATTTCTTACTTTCAACATTATCTGTAAATAGAGAGTATACATATACAACATAAAAATTAGTATCCCTCATGCTTTCTAATCATTAATACTCTTGCACTTGTTGCAAATGGTGAATCCTGCAATTGTGCAGGGTCTTGTCATAGCCTCTACCCCAGCTGCAGAAGCAGGTGCCCTTAGAGGGGTCAAAAGCAGAACACAGGAGAGCTCACCTTACCATTTTCCTCTATGCAGGATAAATTCAGATAGACTAAAACAATTCATTCACTGCTACCATGTCTAAAGAACATTTTCATCTGGGGAGAGCAGGAGGAACTCAAGGTCCCTGCACTGCCATTGGTTTCAAAGTTGCCTCATAGCCTATCCTGACTGCACATCCATCTCCTGCAGCTTCTTTCTGCCTTCTTATCAGTTATGTTTCTGAAGGAAACATGTCTGAAAACGTAAGGTTTTTCCTCTCTGCACTTCACAGAGGTGACTTAATGTTAAAAGCTGCCATGAGTTTTGTAGAAAACATTTCCATCTGTCTGCATACAGGTGCAGCTCTCAATCTCGGTGTCACCATGCGTCACTCTGGGCCGAAGGACAAGGCCCTACCTATGAGGGGAAGCTCACGCAAAAGGATTTGCTCCCGTGGGTGCCCAGCCACCTCAGGTATATCCCACCTGGCATGCTGCCATGTGCCCAGCACCTCTTCAAGTGAGGACTCTACTGCCAGAGACATTTAAGCTAGACATGAGTATTTAATTTTCAAATCCATGTATTTTTACACCACTCATGAGCATCAGAGATGACATGTGTGTATTTGCTTCTACTCCAGCTCCAGAGTTCCAGGTGGCACAGCTGAACTACATATCTAACTAACCAATGCTTCAAGCGCACAGATCCTCATAAAGCGTCCCAGTCAACACCCACAAACCACTGTCTCAATCCGCTTACCTTAATCCATCCTTTCAGAAAAATGCATTTAAAAAAAAAAAATCATGTAAATGGTGACATATTGATGTAAAAACCCTTGAACATTTCAGCCTGTGGCCAGAATTGTCTGTGGCTAGAACTGTCACCTTTTTTCTGTCCCTAAAACAATAGAACCTTTTTTTTTTCTTTTTTTGGAAGAATGAATTTGGTTATTTATATGCCCTCAGCTGGCACATCAAGCAGAGAAATGTTAGACTTAAAGTGTGTGGCACTTGCAGAAGGAGTTTTCAATTTTAGCATGCTAGGCTGAAGAGAAAGAGAAGACATCCCCATGACAGACAGGCAGTCAGGCGGGGAGCAGCACATCACTTAGCACTGCTCCACAGGGCTTCACCCTGTGCAAAAGAGATCTGGCCTTATGCTGCTCCCCTGTCAAGGACTGTATTTCACACTTTATGAATCTGATTTTCTCTTTCTGATGAGTGCTTTTTTTTCCCCCCCCCAAGATAATATACATTATAATAATATATGCACAATGTACTGCAACTTATGTTCGATACAATTTCTGTTGTATACATATATATGGGCACAGACGGGGAAAATATCCCCAGTTATGCAGGCTGTGAGAATGTAGTGAAAAGAAAAATGACAAGAAGAGATGAAGAAGGAAGGAGGAGTACTCTAGCAAGTACCCATGTATATTAATGGTCAGCCACCATCTGCTTCCACATCTGACGAAGTTTGTCTAACATCTCTAACAGCTGATGGAAATTCCAAGCCCATTCATATTCTTATTTACTGTCAGTGAACATGGTGCTCTATAAAGGATTTTCAGGGAGTTTTGGGACACCCACTCCACTGGAAAAATATTTGCTTGAATTCATAAAAAATGAGAGAACTCAGTTATGCATTACAGCCAAACAGTAAGAAGTCTTTCCATTTCCAAGGATGTATTTGATATCAAGAGAAATTTAGTTGTCAATAGTCGATAGTTATGACCTTGTTACGAAACTCACAGGGATTAAAGTATCAGCACTGTATATTCAGTCTATTCGAATTTCTTCTTTCATCCTCATAAGTGAAGTGAAACCATAAGTGACATGAATAGTAACTATATAGGGGAAAGTATAGTAGGATGTGGATTATTAACAAAAGGCAGTTTAAAGTCCCCCTTCATATGAAAAGATATTGTCATGTTCTTGATCAGGAGGTGGTTTTGTATAGGCTAATTACGTATCTTCAAAAAACAAGCACAACTTTTGAAAAGCGCCCTTTTAAAGCTGCCATTTTTATGACCTTATGCAGATGAACTGGAACTGAGATTTTGCAGCAGTCTGAGAAAACACATGGTCAGTTTTCTTTCAGAACAGATTTTCATCTTGTAAGGAAGAATATAAGCAAAATTTTAAGTATGATAAGGTTTATGAAAAATATGTCAGACATTTAGCCAAATACAAAAGTTCAGACAGAAAGGAACATCTATAATGCATAGCTAGAAAGGTGCCTCCTTCAATTTGCAGGCTTTTCCATATAACCACTCCTAAAATGTGTGCCAAGGGAAACACAGAGATCTAATATTTCCAGGATCACAGCAGTACTTGTAGAAGATGCTTCCATCAGACTGTGCTAACACACTCTAAGCGATCCCACCCACAACAAGCTTGCTTTAATTTCTCGTTGCTTGTAACGTGTACCTGCAGCACACAGGAACTCACTAGAGCTCTTCATATAACCATGAGGAGACTAAACTGGCTGGGGGAGACACCACTGCACTTGGAGAAAAGCAGAACATTGTCACTGGATCGGTATGCAGCATTTGAGACAATGGCAAGCTGGTGAAGTGCCGACAGTCACAGGACAGCAGAACAGAGGATTAGAGGGGGAAATTGGGTTGCTGAACAGTGAAAATGGATCAAGATTAAGGGCAATGCACAGAGCAATGGAGTTAACTGCATCAGGGCTTTGAGAAGAGCAAGGTGGCAGAAGGCAGCATGCAAGGAGACCTGGGGCTCTATTTAATAAAGAGGAAGGTGGCTACTGTTGGTCACAGGGTAGGGTGAAGCAATTTTGACTCTCTGGAAGACAAAGGACATTGGGAGGAGAGGAAAAAGCTATAAGATGTGATGAGAGGTATGCCAGTACAAACAAACACTATTGGGAAAGCCAACTAACTGCAACCAGAGCTGTCTGTAACCAGTGTCAACAAAGTACTTACTGAAGACATATCTATGGAAGAAGTGAAAAGTAACCGTATAGGTGTTTCTAACCTTTCTCTTTTGCATTGAGGTGATCACTTTGGGTTTTTTAATTGAGGTAAATTAAGCTGGGAATGTACTTAAAAATCCATACCCTTGAATATAAAATAAAAAGAAAAAAATTCCCAACTTTGCTATTTTTTGCTTCTCATTTTATTAAAGACATTATTGTAACTTTGTCTCAGCCTGGAAGAAGGTATAACTTCCTATACCTTGAGGGCTTAAGCTTTGAATTGGCCTAAAAAATTCCCCCAGTTAGCTCTGATGGACACTGGAGATAACTGATGGGTTGCTGTCCATTCAGGATGTAAGACATTTGCAATAAAGATAGGAAAGGAGCACTTTCTTAGACAGAAGACTCATTTGGCGGTTGGAAGACATCCAGCAGGCAAGCACTTTCCCCTCCCAAAGCTCCCAAATGCTGCGGCCACCTTTCCTTAAGTCGTACCATTCCTTGCTACAATGCCTTAGGTTTCCTTCCTGAAACAGTTGCTGATTTCTTCCCCTCCTCCCAACAGAGCACCATGCAAAGGTGAGGCAAAAGCCTTTGAGATTAAATTGTAAGTGATTAAAATTTCCATTATTTTGTGAACTTGTTCTACATATTAAAGAGCCCTAATGGAACTTGCACACATTTGTGCAGGTAGAAAGGCACATGATGATAGGAATTAAGAAAATTAATTCCTGTGCTTTGGACTGAAGTAATCTTCCAGAATATAATTGGCTTTCAATCATTCACACACACCGTGCCCTTCACCTTTAAATGGTAATTCATTTTACCATACAGGTTTTGAATGCCATTTACATCCGGCTTTAGGAAAGCTCCCATCTAGCTACTAGAATACAGTTGATACGTTTTGTCCAGGAGGAAACCATGACAGAGCGTAATTCAGATTTCTAATGTATATATCCATATGATGTTTTACCATGTCGGTGACCCATAACAAGGAGGAATGCAGAACACTTCCTGGACAGAGATCAAGAGGCAAATTCCCCCAGAAACACAAGGCTAACAATACCACCTCTCCTGAAACGCTCCCTGTTTTCTTGGTGTGTTGAGCTCCCTGTGGGACACGGTGAAATGGATATGAGGTTACAAGACTTTTCAGGGCTGTGCACAGACGTGCAAAGCATAGTGACAGTAAACATAGCTCATCTGCTTTAACAAAGCAACAGGAATCTGGAAAATCTCACCATGTAGAACTTTCCTTCTCCCATGGCTGTGAAAGAAAGACTACAGAGGAAACATCTGGAAGCACTGGGCTTGATCTAGTTGCTTCTGGAGTTGCTCCAGCCCATCCTCTACAGCTGACGTAGCAGCATGTTACAAGTGATGAAGTGCATCCCTCTGACGAAATGGCCTTCTGCAGGCCAGGTGTGCTATTTAAATCTATTTCCTCTCGTCTGTATTTTCATTTTGCACATCACATCCTATCATTCTGTAATATTTTATTTCACTCACACTAATATCAGCCCTGGCTGACAACCAGGGAGACTGTAACATTGGCATGCCTGCCAAATGGTTAAGAATATCCTGGACACAGACAACAGATGCTTATATTTAAATTAGGACTAATTTGCATTTTCATGTATTGTGGAATTTTTAAAGCACAGTTTTACAAAAAGGGATGTATAATTCTGAAATAGTAATATTTCCTTTGAAAAGTCAGGTTTGCTAATGGATTGCCATCTGTTCAGCCCTTTGCCAGAAAATAGATTTGTCCTGCTTACTGAAAACAGTATTAGGGTGAAACTGTAGATTACACAGTGGATTTCTGAGCAGTTTAATTTAAAGTGCAGGCTAACACTTTGCTATTTCAGTAAAAATAACTTTAGATTCTCTCTTTCTACTAATACTGGAATCTAAGATCAGCAAACTGTATTTGGAGTACTTTGTGGGCTGCTTTGTTATCAGCTGGGTTCTAGAAAAAGTGACTACCTCTCCTTTATAATTTTGAAACTGAGTTTGTGTTTCTTTTGCATAGGATTTACAGGGAAAAAAAAATATCTCTATCTTACTTCAAAAACTCATCTTAATCCTTCGGAAAAAATCTGAAACATTGAAAACATCAAGTCACTGGCCTCAATTATGCTTTCAAGAGTATAAGATTTATAGCGACTGGGAGCTTCTTGGAGCCTGTGGATGCAAGTGAGGAAGACAGACACCTCAGCAATTCAGGATGCCATACTGAGAGCTGATGGATCTCTACCTGATGGAGTGGTAGGAGTAAAGTTACTCTCCCTTGTAACCCACAGAAATCTAATGAGGTTTCTGCCGAGCCTTATTAGGGGAACAACTGTACTGCAAGGGAGAGACGTTCAATTTTAACAGTCGGGAGGCGAAAGTTGAATTGTAACATAACTTCAAGATTTCAGCACCCTCTTACACTACCTGTATAAGGCTACTGACACAGCCTCAAGGCTACCCAAACACCAACGCTCTCCCTACCGAGACCGAGTCGCTGTCCATAGGAATACGCATAACCGTTCTTTTGCAGGAGAACCGACAAGTTGCTTCACGGATCCCTTCCCCGCACACCTCCGCTCAAGCCCCCAAAAAGCCGCATTTTGCCGGCAAACGACGCTCCCGTCGGGAGGTTCGGGTTCCTGACTCGCTGCCGGAACGGCGCTGCCCCGCCACCGAGCATCCCCCGCCCAGCCACCTGCGGGGGCGGCAGCGCGGGGCCTCGTTCGGCGCCGAGAGCCCACGGGGGAGCCCGGCAGGGCGGGGGCGGCGGAGCGGCACCGAGGAGCGCCTCCGGAGCGGAGCGCTGCCCGCGGAGCCGCGTCCTGCGCCTGCGGCACCGC
>VZRN01004069.1:147310-170125 GCA_013397935.1 Dasyornis broadbenti | reverse complement strand
TTTTTTTTTTTGGTAACATTTTTTTACCCCAGTAAGGATTTAGCATAACAAGAATCAGTTGTTTGATGGGGATAATTTCTTATGGGACACAACTATTATGCTATATCTGGTCAGCACTAGAAAAGTTAGTTTTCAATGTCTTTTTTTTTTTTTTCCATTTGTGGTAGAGGACAACTTCAAAGCTGCTGACCTGATTAGTGCAGGGGGACCTGAATACTGCACAGCAGACTTGTGCCATGGGCAACACTATTTGTGGCACATTCTGTGTGGAAACCTAAGAGCATCAAACACAATCAAGTAATATAATGAACACAATTCAAGGTGAATGCTGTAGGACTCACAGACTGGTAGATGTAATTAAATACAGGCAGATTCCTGCCTGCTTCATAATTTTCTGTGCAACTTTGAAGTGATATGGAAAAATACATTTCTGCTTAAAAACACTCCTCTTCATTGCAAATCCAAGGATAACTGCAAGTTCTATACATAAACAGCAAAATTAGTATTTATTTAATGTAAAGTAGTAAATGAAAAAAAAAAAGAAAACAAACCACTACTCTTGCAAATAAAGCACTAGTTTTGTGCTGAGAGCTAGGAATTTCATTAATTTCCTGTCAGGATTTTATTTTGGTAGTAGTCATTTTTACTTATGAGTGGGTGGCTCTTAAGATGAGCAGCTGAAACAATTTAACTGGGAACCTTAGAGCTGTGGAAATTTCAATTGTACACTATAGAAGAAGTTGATAGTGAGAAAGAGTTCACTAAAAGTGCTGTTTTGACGCACAATGCCTTTGAATTCAGTATAGTCAAGTTTTCTTATGTGGTGAGTGACTTGTTCTGTTTCTAAAGGAAAAACTAGATAAAAATCACATGGAAGTGGTAGTTTAGTACAGGTTAGCTGCTTTTGCTGCTGTAATTATTTATGCAAATTGTCTTTGCTGACCTGTGTGGTCAGGAAGATGGGGTTATGGTCTGTCATGAGTAGTGATGTGAGCCATTATGTTGTGCATTCAGGCTGGGTGACTGCAATAGGAAAATGGCAGTCCTGGTTGGTAGCCAAGGGAGAACGAGAAATGAAACACACAGGCAAAAAAGAATTACATATACTCCCACTTACAGCACCTTAATCTTCCTGTTTGAGAGGCTGGAATGACTTTTTAAGAGTAGATGTGTCAGGTGGACACATGCTAATAGTAAGACCCTAGACCACCCCACTAATTCTGGACATACATATCTGCTGCCAAACTAAATGAAAGGGAACACAAAAGCAGCCTGGTCTTCTAGTTCTCCAGGAGAGGCAGAGGAGTTTCCCACATTTGATCAGAAGTTCTCCTGTCTTCATTTCCTACATTGCTTTTCCTGTCTTCATTTCCCACATTGCTTGTATTCATCACCTCTTTTTATGGGTTCTTACATCACAATCACAATATTTTTTAAATATAGCTGACTATTTAAAAGTCCTCATAATAGAAAAAAAAAAAAATCCAGACTAAATAATTTTGTTTACTTTTTTCCCTTCAAATTCAGCAGCCAGAATATATTTCTTGTCTCTTCTTTTTTCAGAGTATCCCTTATGCTTTTGCTTTATATTTTCTCAAGCCTATTTATTGTTCAGAATTTAATATATGATCTGTTTATGCTCTTTCCTTAAACTTTTCTCTCTGTCATTTTCTCTGTCCTTTACATCCTCAGTTAATGGGTGAGCAGAGGCTTCTGTTCCTCTACTAGAAGTGCATCCTGGTGATGCTCAGACATAGCAGTAGTCTTTGTGTCTACTTGATCCCCATGTCATTGTATCAGTTACACAAATTATAGCACTGTTCTCTCATGTGTATGTCTGTTTCATATTCCTAAGAATTTCAGCAGAAAAGCTGAGTACACATTTCTTTTGTCTGTACTATGCTACTTACAATAAATTCGTGAGAGTTGCTGTCCCAGATACTATATGATCTTTCTTAGCTCACAGAAACTGGTGAGAAAGACCCACAGGGGATAGGTGGTAAGTATTATGCTGAGAGTAGGCAAAGTTGGCCTTTTGCGTTGGGCAGTGTTCTTTTCATATGCCATGCTTAGACTAGAACTCAACTCCTTAAAATTGTGAAAGTGAAGGGAATATTTCATCTCAGTGAAGATCTGGTTCTGAGGTAAAGATGATGTTTACATCTCTTGCTATTCTGCAGTAGCGATTTTGGTGCTGGTGCTTCTTGAATATAAATGTAACAACACTGGCTTGCAGGGCTTTCTTAATGAATAGAGAAACTTCCCTTGTTATATGTATGTGATCACTCATATAGTGCTGGCTAAATCATCTGAAACTTCTGTAGACATGTCACACCCAAGACCTTAGGTTATGAGACTCAAAACAGAACTCAGAAATATGGAAAAGCACAAAAATAAAAAGCAAAATGGGTTAGAGGTTACTGACAGATTACTAACAATGGGTTTGATTCATGATAATGCAGACTGGGGAAATCTCTGAAACAAAATCCTTTTCGAAGCTCAAACTAAGGTCTAAAACCAGAGAAGAAATCCATTATTTGAGAAATCTCTATTTTCACTAAAGGAATACAGCAATTCTGTGCTTACTGGACATCTCTGCAGCAGAATTCATGACATAGTTTGAAAGACTAATAAGTTGACATGCAGATAACTTTGCACTGAGACAGACTTTTTAAATGAGCTCCATATTTGCAGTCATAGAAATAAAGTGAAAGCCATTAAATGTGGTTGTCAGAAGAAGTCAAAAATACGATTTGAGAGTATTTTCTGATAGTAATTTAGGCCCTTGTGAACTCACAGCACTACTGGTAGTAAATGAATTAAAGTGGTAATTGCTGTCCTTGAAAATGATCCAAAACAGTCAGATATTTGAAGCACAAGAGGAAGATATATTGTCACTACCTGAGGCAAACTCTGGCATATGACACACCTTTATGACCTTTAATCTGTATGATACAGATCCTTATAATTAGAAATCAAGTCATGAAACTTATTGCAGCAGAAGAAGAAATTTCATGCAAAGTTTTAAATTTCCTCTATTTATATATTTTTATAGCCTCATATGGAGTTTATGATCCGTGGTGCTCCTTTCTTAGGAACTGCCAGACCCACTAAAGAAATAAGATCTCTGAACAAAACTACTTTTAATATTTCAGGAATCTGTGTAAAATTAACATTCTTTTGGAGATTTTCACTCTAAAACAATCTTCAGAAGTCCTTGATATTAAATAATTTGATGTGTCCAGATCATTAAAAGGACTTCTGATCGGGATAGAAGCACCCAACTGTTGATTGGGAGCTGAAGAAATGTGCCCGTATCATTGTAGATTTGTCTAGACAAATGGATGAATAAACATTTATTGTGAGGTACTGGGCTATCTAACACTTATCAGCAGTAGTGCAGCTTCTCCCTTTAGTATATTAACAAGGAATATTATGTTTTCTTCCTCATGATTGTTCTTACTGTCTAGGCCGTCGTCATAATGTTCCCTGGACAACTGAAGATAGGGAAATTTGATGCCCTGAATGGGCACTGCTTAAAACATATCTCTTCCACATGCAGGCTGAGGAGCAGGCACAATTGACCTTAATGAGAGTCTTTCTATGAATATACTCGGCAAGTTGAAAAGAAACATGTCAGAGAAATTTTAGGAACTACTAGGCACTTTGATAATGGCCTTCTTGAACTTTTCATTTCTTCATCACCTACTGAGTTCCATTTTCCTTTCTTGTTTCAATGAGAGTACAGAAGGGTCTTGACTGAGTTATAAAATCTTGCAGATTTACATCTGTGTGGCAGGGCTTGAGTGCTTTAAAAGATAATGTTAGCTTGAGGTGCTTGAAGTGAAATACCAATTGTTTAATCTTTAAACTTCAAAATAAATGAATATAATTTAGCCAGCTCCCTTTCAACACTCCTTATATCATTACTACATCATATTACCTTCTGTGAAAAGATTGGGATTCTTTTTGATTTGTATTGTCATGTTTGAAATTCTTTCCTTCAGCCAGGGAATGAAAATTCAGTACTTTCTTGTCTGTTTGTTTTGCAAAAACTTCCTTTCCTGATATCTTCTAGAATGATGCCAGAGATCACCTAAGGGTTATCGTTGCACCGCAAATATATTCAGTTTTTGGAGTATTGGTAAAATAAACTAATGGAATATAGAAACAGCAGAATGAAGCAACTCAATTTACTGGGCTTTTGAGTGAAAGATACTATTCTGGCCTTGTATTTTATTATTAAAGTACCCCATATGTATGAGTCTGCCACTTTTGCATAAATCCCACAGAACAGTGATAACAATAAATGCATTAGTCTTCCTTTTCAGCCTCCATCCCATGTTAGCTACCAAAATTCTTTTTTGGGTTTGAGCTACTGCTGCTGTCTAAACATTCCCTTCATTCACTCTGTATTTGATACCTTCATGCTGAAACAAACTAAAGCTGTTCATGGAAAGCCTCCACAATGAAACATTAATAGATTTTGAAGGAGAAAATCTGTTACAGTTCCATTTTCTCTTTTTTTCCAGCTGAGAAGATCTTCAATACTCTTACTGGTGCTATTACAGATGTCTAGGTTCAAAACAGCCTATCTTGCTTTTCCTGCTTTTCTCCTTTATAATTTTGTTTTTACTAACTTGTATTCCTGCATGGGCAACAGTGATATTGTGGCTGCAAAATGTTTTCTGCTTTAAAGCCTGATTTCATGTAATGATTTTGTGACTCATTCGCTCTCGAGTTGTAATTTTCTATTTCTGGTTTCTAAGCAAAGAAGAATCTTGTCAGTCTGGGTTGAAGCAGCTCAATTATTTTTGAGTCAAGACCATGTATAGTAAAATACTGTCACAGTGTGAGCATGATAACTGTATAAGACTGTTTAAAATACAGAAATAAGCTTTCTTTTGGGCTTCTTTAACAAACTGGATGTACCCACCTAAGGAGTGTTACAGTTGACAGGTGTGTGAAGCAAGGTGAACAATTAAATACCTGGTTACCAGGCTAACTATAATTTGATCGTGCTGCTCTACAGAGTTGGATGAAAGGGTTCCTTGTGTTGTTATCATTGCATGCAACAGAAAAAGCTTTCAGATCAGGAGCAGTAAGCAGCCCTTTTATTGCTAAATTTTTCATTAGTCATGGAGCTAATGGTGATGTGTAGGTGTGTGGATGGGCAGAACTGAAATGAAGTATCAAAAAGCTATCTATGCAAGAGCATGTGAAATATCATAGGACTTTTTCCATCTGGGAAAAAGTAGTTCTTATGAAAGGGTGAGAATGAAATGGATCCTTAATAGGATACATGTTTTCTTTCATTTTCAAACCTGTTATGTATCTTTATGCTCTGAGAGTGTACATGGAAGCACCTAAGTAACTGACTTACACTATCCATTCTCTTCTACAGTTCTAACAATTTTCTTTCTTCTCTTTCCTTTGAATTATACAATCCACATCTCATTAGTAGTTCTTTATATGGCACTCTACATTACTTTCTATTATCTTTTGATGCTGTTGATATTACAGATGAAGGTGTGTGTTTTAATTCATTTAATACCATTTCATTCCTAGGGGTTTTTTATATTATTTTCTATATGTTTTTACACATGTGCATACAATACATGCTGGCCTTTTTTCCTGGTTCTACTGGTCCTAAATATATGTTGCAGGATCCTTACCACTAGACTCAAGCAACGAAACAAACAAACAAACAAACAAAAAGCTATTCTGTTCCTTATTTCATGTTGCAATGGATTATGGAAATGCACATGCTATTTTTCCATTTTATGTTTGTGTTTTTTGACATCTTTTTCAGCAGCAGAAGTTCAGTGGCTAATACACACATTTACAAGCAATAAGAATAAACTTTAAACCTGTTTCTGGACTGTTTATTCTCTAAGCTGAATGACATAATTTGCTGTACAAATCCACATTTCCTCTGTTTGACATAAAGATTTGCCTTGCATTTTGCAAAATTACGGAGATGTCATTTCTTATTAATTTATTTATTATGGTACCTGACAGTGTCTGAGTGCTAAACAAAGAACCTGTATTCTGAACCTGAAAAACAAGAATAACATTTGCAATTCTGTTACCAGGACTGATTGCTTTTATGTGCATCTGTAGCCATTCTTAGACTCCTGAAAGGACAGAAAGTTACTGAAGCTCAAGATGTTAAGAAAGCAAATAAATTCTTTCTTAGTCCAGCTGAATGCTTATTTTGATTTCTTTTTTTGTCACTGCAAAGCAAAAAGAAAAAATGAACACATTTCTGAATTCTTTACCCTATCACAGTAAAAACACTGGGGAAAAGTGATAAATATGAAAGTGGGTTTTCTGATTTTTCTCTACAGACAGGGAAGACCATCCTATATATGTGTATGTTGACATAAAAGCATTGTAGGCAGAGGTGATGTCTCTCTTTCCTTGGAGTTGATGCTTACTCATCTAGGTGAAGGAATGAGAGCATTATGAATAGAAGGCCATGGCAGCTTTTGAATAGCTGGCTTGGGTGCTCTCATGGAGTATTATATTGATAAAACCAGGGAAACAGTCTGAAACCAACAATACAAAACTCAGGGCCCTTCACTATATTTGGAGTCTTGCAGAAGACCTTGTATGTGAGGAGTTAGATCTTAGCCAGGCTGTGTTTGCTGTGTGGGGTCCTGCGCTTAAGCATGGGCAGCTGCCGTAAGGAAATCTGCTGGAGTGGCCCACGTGGGTCTGCTCTGCTTGCTGGGGATGTTATGACCGAATTAACAGTCCAGCCTGTCGGGAGAAGATGCATGGCTTTACTTCTTACACAAAATTTAAGGCGCTACAGCATGGAAGGGAGAAAGAACATATCCACAGATGGGAACTGCACGGTGTGCTGGCAGAAAATCCATCTGCGGTCTGTTTGATGCTGTATGAAACTGTGCTTCCCAGCACCTGTTGAGATCCAAGATTTACTTGCTATCTATATTAATCTTTGTATTCTACCTTATAAAACCAGCTGTAAACCCAACATTTTTGTTGGGCCTTTTTTAGTGAGATCCACAAAAACCCCCTTCACTCTCTCTGTCTCTGCCTTCCCCACCCCTGGTGCAGAACATTCACATTTGTAAAGTATGACTTCACCAAAATGAAATTCCACTTACAAGCTGGGCATGGAAAATAAAATAAAGTGCTTATATCAAAATTGTCATGGGAACCAGTAATTTTTAACTGAGACAATGCAGTGTATTGCTCTGAAATGATGCAGGATGCTCAAAGGAAAAAAAGACCCAACATCTAATTTGGTAAGCAATGCACAATAACATCTCACTTCCACACTGACAGAACTCTGTGAAGCAGTATCCTGTGTACTGAATATGCTTTGGCCATAAAAGTGATCCAGCAGGAATGCATGAACAGTTTTGACCATTACTAATGAGTGGTAGAAAGTGGAGCTCTCATGGTTAGCACAGTGTGCCCCAAGTATTGTTGGGGAAGTGAGTTAGTGCCTTAAAAAGTACTCAGCTTCTAACTTAGGTCCTAGAGATGAAATATTATGATTTCAAGTTCCTTGTGTTATGGAAAATGGTTTTTACAGTTAGGGGGTCCACAGAAGTTCTGTGTTTACTCTAGGATTCACCTTATATTTATGTGTCATGTCCAAAGTAAAAAAAGATATTCCTTTTTGTAGATGGGCTTTGCATTTCTTATACTTGGATTAAATGAAATCTTGCAGATACTAGCCAAAAGCAAGCTTGATTACAAAAATATTCTCCTGGCCACATCACTTTATCATGGCTTTTTTTAGGAATAATAAATGTTTCAAAGATAGCCTACAAAAATGTCATGTGGAAACAGAACCAGCAGCAGATGATTTAATGTGAGTGAAATAATTGCCATGATTGGCTATAAAACTATCTTAATATAACGTTCAATTTTGCAGTTAAGCATTTTTCTCACAAACAGAAATCAAATTGCACCGGCTTAGATACTAAAATCATAGATTGCAACAAAAAAAGTTGATTCTACAAAAGAGCTTTTTGAAAATTTTCTTTCTATTTCAAAATGTGTTTCAGTAAAAAGACATTTCTGATTGTGGTAATTTTCATTGTGGTTGGACATATTTTTGTGATATGTGCTGAAGGGTGACTAAATTTCTTCTGTTTTCTTTGCACATAGGATGGAGGGTGAGATATGCTGCCTCTGCCTTTTGTTCATTTCTGCACAGGATCCAAGGAGTTCGTCTTCTGTATCAGTCCAGCTCAATATATTCAATTATCTGGTCTTTTGACTTCTTTAGCTGCCTGATTTATCAGAAAAAAAGTTCTGTTTCTCACTTCTTTGACACTTTCTTTTGTTCTTCCATCAGAACTAGATGGTATCAACATACCCTTTCTTACATCATTATCAACATTAGGGCAGCTGTCAAATACTGATACTGAAAAGCACACTGGTTAATATAAAAACAGGTTAGTATTAGTAAGCAAGAGAATGTGGTTGATAAATTAGAATTACAGGAATAAACTACCTTCTGTTTTCAAAATTATTTTAAAGAACTGCACTGAAATATGACTTTTATTTACTAGAGTTGTGATTAATGCTAAAAAAAAAAAAAAAACAAAAACAGCAGAAAATGCACACTTTAAAATTAGCAGCTGGTTTTAATTTTGTTAGTCAACCAGAAATGTATTTCTTAAGCAATCAGAAAACAACTCAGTACAATGTGGCCTCTTACATTGTGCATGTGAGCAGTGACTGAGCACCAGCTGGCCACTGATGCATTTAGCTGTGGTTCAAGGCTTGGGCAGCACTTCTGTTCTGGTAAGAGTGAGAAGGTGGGCTGGTACCACAAAACCAGATTTTACAGACTTTATTTTATCATTTCATGCAGAGCCACCGTCTGATGTTCAAAACGTCTGTAACACGTTCACAAAGAAATTGAGCATGGTGTGTTCTGTGACAATTTCTGAAATTTTGAAAGAGAGACCAGGCCTTGGGCAGACAACTGGAATTCCCTTCAGATGATGATAAAGCAAAAGACATGCTCCAAGGTGCACTCAATGCATTTAAGCTGCTACCAAAGTAATGTTTGGGATCAGATTAAAGGGAACCCAAAATGATTTTTTTCCCAAAAAAAAAAGAAAAAAGTGTATTTTTTGCCATAAAGGGTCTCAGCACCAAATTTTTCATTCTATATATCTATTCCCATTGTGCCCCATGACTTGCTAATTTGAATAGGCTCTCTATTGCCCAAGACACGTTATCCTAGAAACTATTGCAATAATGTGTTTCTGTTTGGAATGCAGATTTGTATAGCCTTGCACACATCTTATGACTGCTTTCCACTACAATTAAAACACTTATGATTGTAGTTTATGTTTATAATTTATTATGTGACTTCTAAATAACCACTCCTCATCTGTTAGAACTCCCTGATTCCCAGATGAGAAATAGAATCTTGGAGTGAAGCTATGAAGGGAAGGAGAAGGCTGTGTTCTTGTGACACTCACCATATTCTGACTGTTTTTTCCTTCTGAGGAAAGCAATGGATTTGCCATCTTGATTGTGATTGAATCTTCTTACTCTGATTTTTTTGTTGAATGCACTAAATTTATTTAGAAGCCAAAAGCAGTTAATACGACAATGGAGAAGTCATTTGTCATTACAGCTATCCCCAACTCTGGCTGCATTGTTGTGAGTAGTGTGAAGGGAGGAAAACTGTGTATCAGAAAGCCCAAAGATAGAAAGCAAAGCACACAGAGTCTTTACTTTCAGCACAAATTTATTCAAATAGTCTTGATGTCAATGGCCCGTGGTGACTTACTGAAGTGGCAAAGAAACTCAGGATGTTGAAACCTGCACATACAGGGCTCATTGATCACTATGCTGCTGCACAGAAGCAATTGTTAATAACTCAGATTTTAGCAATTGATCTGAAAACACTTCCAGGGGAGATAACTGTCAAGAGTGCATTTTATAGAGGAAGAGGCTAAAGCACAGAGTTTAAATGTCTTGCTAGAAGGTCAGCAGTAAACATTGGTCTCTTGAGTCCTATCAATTGTCCATTCATTATACTACTGATATTGCCATGTCTCTTCTAGAGTTCTCCATAGGCTTAGCACAGTGTAGGAATCCATGATAAAGTTATTAGATACAAGCCTGGCAATAAAAAACCTTTTTCAGGAGTTCATCTCACACAGTGCTTTTCATAACCACTTTGGACAATGCTAAGGTACCCTGGGGATCAAACACTTTTTTGCCTATGGAGGGGAAGTATCAGAATCTCAAAAGTGTGGTAGATGCATGACATTCCTCTGTTGATGGTCATTGGCTTGAGAGCAATGCCATGAGACTACTTCAGCTTGTGGATTCTCTGGCCCTGGACTAATTTTGTGTGGCCATATAAAGCAAACCTGCAGTGGCATTACATGGAAATAGCACCCCACACTGCCAGCTTTCCTCCTAGAAAACTGGCGTTCTGTTCTGAAAGCCTCTTTTCACAGAGGTACTAACTTTTTCCAGAGGACCATGAATGGATCACTTACAAATGTTTAGGATTCAGGCTGTGAATTATACAAAACTCTGACAAGGTCTCCAGCACATGGGGTGGAGGATAGGACCCTCTATGTTGTGCTTTTCTGTGGCTAAATATTGACTTTGGCATCTCTGGGATTTCTTTACCCATAGAAAAACATGAGCTGCTCCAAATCTACTTAAAATGGGAAGTGAAGGATTATACAACACATAGATCATTACTTAAACTGATTACCTTTGTATTCATTTATGTAAGTTATTTTTGTTGCATTGGTATAATGATGATGTGGAGTAAAGGCCTTTCTCTGCAGCCTCTTGATATATAAATACACAAACCTTTCAAGGTGAAGAGTGGCACACTACATCTTGTATCAGACTCAAGTAATAGCCAAAACTCCCATTTATATTTTCAGGCATTTCATGGCATTGTTTTTTGAGATGCACAATGCCACTTATTCTGTGTAAGGGAGGAAGAAGTATTTAGTAACCCAGGGCAAGGGATAGGGTAGCCTCAATCTCAATGTGTTTTACCACAGGATTAGGCAATTTAAAAAAATGAGCCTTTGGAAATAAGAAGAGGCAGGTGATGACATCAACAGATGGTGGATTAGAATACTGTATAGGTGATTTCATTCTGTTAATTTTTGTTCATTTGCAAAATTTTGAGTCAAAAGGAAACAGTAGAAAGTGAAGGGAATTTAAGAACAGGTGAAGGTACAGCATGCAATGGGAAAGCTTTTTGTTTAGCAGTCAGTGGAGACAAACTTTACATTTCAAAGACAGCAGGATGAGAGACCTGATTAATAGAGCAGGAAGTGAAAAAAATTTTTTTTGAGCCTTCACTTATGCAGGATCAAAGGATTTGCTGTAATAACATGTTTAATGTACTTTAGAAGCCAATTGCAGGATACTGTGTGGCACTACCAAGTGCAGAGAAGACTTCAGGGATCCTACAGAGCAGAAATAGAAAAAACATCAAGAAATTTCAAAAGCCTTGCAGGTGAGTGAGAGAAGAATTAAATAGGAAATATAAAACACGTGTAAATAAGTAGATTTCAGTTTTGTGGCAAATTGGACATTCTGATCTCACATTTTTTTAGCAAAATAAGTTATTGGGCTCTGTGACAACACAATTAGAGAAAACGTTGTGAAGATTAATTATAAAGTTAGCGCTGGTAGGAACAACAATGTATTTTACCAAAAAGACACAACTAAGTGACATCTGTGTTTTCCTGAACAAAAGCAATTGAAACAAATTATAGGATTATGCATCCAATTCAAGCATGAATATGGCAAGATTGAATTTCCTTGTAGGAGTTGTGCATTGTCGCCAAGACAAAACAGCTGAATTTTCTGAAAGCCAGAATGTGAAATAGAAGAGCCTGCTAATACATGGAATTGTTATATATAAAAGATTTAGGTTAGGGGCAACCATGTCAGTTTTAGAGTGTGCTTTGTTGAAATGCTTAGCTTCAGTGTGGTTCATTTAGAAAGGCATTAGGTAAGAAGATACTGTACAATTAGGAATAAATGTATCCTATTAAAAAATGAGGTACATCAAGGGAGGACTGTCATCACAGGTTTGGATAATGTGTTTTAGCTAGAGCCTTACATTAGTATGCAGGCACTTGTTTTATATTTTTCCTGTTTTTACAGTGCTATCCTCTTGAAGCTCATTAAATCTTTTTCTGCAGCAAGGGCACTCAGGCATGAATAATCTAAGGAGTAAACAGAATACTATTAAAAATACACAAGTGTCCATTACAAGAAGTAGTAAATTTAAAGATGATTAAAAAGCAACAGCAAAGCACAAACACCCTCTTAAGCACATACAGCCATAACATAAGCAATATGTATTTTTCTTGTGAAGGATTCATTACAAAATGAGCCTTAGAATTGAGTGAAATAAATAACAGCCTGATTAATGAGCTACCACGAATCATCTCTAGATCACAAGTTCAAAAACAAAAAAGAGGATTTATTTGTTATTGCTTTGTGCCTTATTTAATCATGAGACTCATACAAAACAGGTGTAAAAATGCTGTACTCTGTATAAATGAGGACAAATTCTAACAGGTGTTGTACACAGTTTTACAAGGTTTCTGAGAGCTCCAGTTCAACAGAATACCTAAACATACATCCCTCTATTTAAAAGTCCTCAAGCTTAACTGACTGAAGTACTATAGGGCAGCTAACCTAAGGGATGTATGGGTTTAAAAAATATTTTAGAATATTTAAAATTGTCTGAATCAATTTTTAGGCAGATGAGGCACTTAACTTTAAGCCTGCACTCTTAACTTCCCCTATTTAAAGGCTGGAGGAATACTGCAGGTGGTGTAATTTGCAAAGTGAGCCAAGTACCACTAAGACTGTGCTTCACACACATGAATGTGTTATTTGTAGGCAAATCAGTAGGTGAGGAATGGCTTTGTCCCTTTTCCCTTTTGGGAATTTTATATAAACTCCATTAAGCAAAATCAAAATCCTTGTCTTTCAAGCTCAAAAGAGTCCTATCTCAAAGAATATCAAGGCACACAAAAATACCAAGAGTCCTGTGTGGATGAACAAGGCCAAACTCAAAAAACAAAAAGGAAGCATAGAGAAGGAAGAAGGGAGGAATACAGAAACATTGTCCAAGCATCCAAGGGGTGAAGTTTGGAAAGCTAAAGCCCAAATGTAATTGAATCTGGCTAGGGATGTCAAAAACAAGGGCTTCAATAAGTACGTAAGTGACGAAAGGAAGAGTAACGAAAGTGTGGACCCATTGCTCAACGAGACAGGGAAAATGGTTACACAGGGCATGGAAAAGGCTAAGGTACTCAATGTCCTGTTTGTCTCAGTTTTCACTAGCAGGACTGTCCTTCAGCAATTCCAGCTTTCAGACACCATAGAAAAAGTCTGGTGCAAGGAAGATGTACTCTTAGTGGAAGAGGATGGGGTCAGAGAATCCTTAAGCAAACTGTACACACATAAATCCATGCGACCTGATGGGACGCAGCCACAAGTGCTGAGGGAGATTGCTAATATCACCATATATCACTCCTGATAATCTTTGACCAGTCATGGGAACTGGGAGAAGTGCCCAAGGACTGCAAGAAAGCAAATATCACTTGCATCTTCAAAAAGGTACCCAGAAAGGGTACCCAGGAAACTTCAGGCTGGTCAGTCTGACCTCCACCTCAGGGAAGGATGGAGCCAGGTTCTTGTGCACCACCACTCCCAGTGGTGCCCAGTGGCAATGGACACAAACTGAAACACAGGTGCTTCCAAACATCAGGAAACACTTCAATGTGAAGGTGACTGAGCACTAGCACATAACTGGAGATGTTCAAAAGCAATCTGGACTCCAGGTGGCCCAGCTTGTGCAGGAGGGTTGGACCACTTTCCCTACAGAGGGTCTCTTCCAAGCTCAATTATTTTCCAAATCTGTGAAATAACACTGAGATAAGCTTGGAGTGCAAACCCAGCTCCTATCTCCAAGTCATTGTCCTACCTCTGGACAAGAAAACGAGGCTTGTTCTTCTTCCTGTCCTGATTCCCCTTTGTACTGCACAGGTTAGCAATGGCAACTATGAGAGAGGAGATGTGGGATGGAGCTGCTTCAGGCTGACAAAGGACAGCTGCAGTTGGTTTTGATTTACAGAAAGTTTCTAAAATTTGTGACAAAGAATGAAAATTTGAGTTAGGATAGCTTGATAAATTGAAGTTATACTAGAGTCTGCTTTTCTTTCTATGTTTTTGTGAAGTTACACTGCCTGATCCTTTTGATATAAAAGTACAGAAAGAAATCAAAACATTTGTGAAGGTATGTCATAATGAAGTAATTTTTCCTTTGGTAATATGCAAATGAGTTAGTAAGAAAACTAGTACTTGTAATTTTGCCACTTGTTTTTACTCTCTATTTTACAACACCTTCCTTTTCCTCATTAAAACATGCATTTGCAAAATATTTACAGATCTAGAGGTAACCTTGACAAAATTCTAAAAGCCTTAAGTGTATGCAGAAGATATTCAGCATATGAAGATGAAAATCATCATTGAAATTACAATGGAATTATCATTAGCCTTTTTACGGAGCACTAAGGCTGAGGATAATGATTATTTTTCAGCTGTTTAATCTAGACAGCCCTGTTGCTTGAACTGGTACTACAGGTATTGAGACAGAAATCAGAGGGGATTGGTCTTAATCCTAACACATCCTTGATCAGATAGTTGGAAATAAATCTGTTGGTTGATATTGAGACATTTTGTTCTTGTATTTGGAAATCCTAAGAAAATAAGACTGTTACTGCCAAAAATATCAGAAAAACTTTTTGGAGAAGTATTTGTTTCTCTGATTAATTTATTTTAAATTAATTTAGTTCTTTAAATTTATCCATATCTTTTACTATCCTTTGTGTTTAGTCAGGCTGTTGCAGTACTAGAAGGTAAAGAAATGTATATGATTGGAATGTTTTCCTATACATGGGGATTCTTGGATGTTAAGATTTTTAAGATTGGTAACAGCCCATAACAAACTAGGTAGTGATGGAACAGAAAACCATATGATAGTTGTCCTAAAAAAGTTAACCTATTTATGCCATGCTGTTGGCTTTGGAAGGAGAGTTGAATTGGTAATTAATTGTTTTTCCTAGTGCTCAGAATTCTTGATTACCAGAAATAGAAACTTGTGGCTGATCAAATTAGACTTGGAAAATATCCACAATAGTTTAATACTCTTTATAGCAAGAGCTTTCTGACCATTTACAAAGTAGTACAGGTTGGTCAGAGATTGTGTAGCTCATAGGGTCTAGACAGTTTGTACAATTATTCACACTGAACCATGTGATATTTGGCTATGGTGCATTTAGCAAGCAGAAATAGCAAGTTTTTCTATTTTATTCACGGTGTTTTATCTACTGTTGTGTCTGTTAGTACCAGAATGAGAGGTTTTTAGCTATTGTTTTTCACATTTATCTATTACCTAACTTAAAGAAGACAAAGAGAAATATTGTTACAGGAAAAATAGAATCCTGTGAATTAATTTCTTTCATTAAATATGTTATCTGTCAAGAAAATAGGTCAGCTTTTTGGAAATTGAATTTTACAGAAGATTCCATCTGGCTTTTCCAATTGTTACATGGAAGGATGCCTTTTTGTTTGTTCCATATGAAATATCACAGTGTTCCACAGAGGGAGAGGCATCCTTCAGGGTGGCTTTTTACAAGAGACTTTTTTAAAATATCAAAGCAGTAACTGCATATAAAAATCATTTTCAGCTGTTAATGAGGCCATGTAAAATTTTTATGAGATGAAACCCAAGTCTATTTGAAAAGTAAAGACTCAGCTTTCACTTGAGAATTTTTTTTATGTTCACCATGAGATGTAAAGCCTAGACATTAGTTTTGCTACCATAATATTCCCAGAGGCCAAGAAATCAGACTTTGGAGTCTAGTTTCTAGAGACCATTATACATAGACACAACAATTTAAATGGGCTCTTTGGGGTTTGACACCCAATAAAACAATGTGTTTGGGTATAGCCCGTAAGACTTGGTTCTAAAATTATAACGAATTCCCAGGCTCATACTGGATGATTAAGCTGTCCTCTGTAATGCATATCTAAACATTTCACACAATATTCATGAATTCAGTCTTCTGAAAGACTGTGGTAACAACTACATGGCTCTCTCACTAGAGAGCTATATCTTCAAAATGAATGGGAAATTTAGCCCCTGCTATTAAATTACACAATAAAATATCATTTGTTATATAATTCCAAATAAACACACTGGGTAACTGAACAAGAACCAGATTAATGTCCTACAGATTTGTAAGTAACCCAGTTACTTCAGTGAGAAGAAATACTGAGCATAAGCCCCCTAAAGCTATTACTGAAAAATAAATCCTGAAGATTCATATTGTACACTGCCTAAAACACATACCCAGAAGCAATTCACTGCTTTCCCTGTACAGAAGTGAGCAAATATTTGAACATGCTGTGTGTGTGTTGATATGCCTTCCTTTGGCCCTTAAAAATCAGAACCACATAGCTTTGAGTAAACTTCAGGGTGCTTGGAGAAGAAAAATAGGACAGAAATGGTAAGGCAAATGACCAGGTTTCAATTCAGTATGTCTGCCTCATTGAAATCCACTTCAGTGACACTGCTTTAACAGAGAACTTGGTTTTCCTGTCTTTTCCAGTTCCATAGAGCTTCCAGAGGTTATCTGATGGCAGAAGGTTTTCCACTACTTTTGACCTTGAGCTTCTCCTTGGTGTGTGAAAAGTTAGGTTAGTTTCCATGAATCTACTGTACTCATTTTACACTAGTAAAAATAACAATTGAGACTCTAAATTAATAAAAAAGTAGTATCTTGGGGGTGGGCATTTAGCCTCTGCTCTGTTATAATCAATGTCATTTGGCCTAAATTTAGTGAGTCTAAAATTTTACCTTGCAATCTAAAATCACCATAGCAATGAAATTTAATTCTGGAATTGGATTTCTGAGGGTGCAGATATAAACATCTGGCAGCCTATTTCAGCACCATAAAAGAAAGATACCATGAGAAAAATGTGGACTTCAATGTTTAACTGAATGTATTTGGGCACACAGTTTTGCTGCTGGCTTACCAGTAAGAGTTTTTCTGGGTCATACAATGATTTTTGGGCCTGAATTCATGCCTATTTTTCTTATTTAGATTCTTCAGGAATCCTGTGACATGCTAATTTGCAAGATGAGCTATAGAAAAGCTATTTTCAGAGATTATTACTGATGTTATTTGGGGCAAACTGAGTGACAGCTACTATTTCTTCCCTAAGCTGCTGTGAAATTTCATCCATTCTATACCAGTCAGAGCCACTCAAAAGTGGGATCATTCAAAACATTCACAGAATTATTTGTTGTATGGCTCTGGATGATCCTGCATGCTTAAAAATATAGCAGACAGTAATAAAGAGAGTTGCAATGAAATATGTTATTAAAATTGCACTTAGTCAATTTAGGTGTCAATTTCTTTTTTGTTTGCAAGACAATTCTGCAGATGAACTAAACCAGCACATCATTACAGTGTCTGAACATTAACTCTTCTTGTCATATAGTGAATAGTTATGGAGTGGAATAAGGATCATGCAATATGTCACAAGGACAAAATCCAGCAACTGTTGAGAATGGGATTGCAAGAATGAAACTTCATGACATAACCAGAAATGTAGCAGATTAAGTCGATGTTGGTTTTACAAAAAGAGGCCCTTCAGTACATGCTGATACGATAATTTGCTATGGGCCAGGCTCCTAGCCAAGTTTGCTGCCCTGGTAATATGACTGACAGCTTCTTGCAAAGGGATGTGACAAATAATGAGATAAATACTAAAGCTGTGCCAACTAACTCTGTACTCCTGAGTGTGTCCTGTGAGTCTTTAGCCCAGCCAATAATGCAGGTTCTGCGCTCTTTGTGCACTCAGAGCTCTCATGTGAAACGCAGAGGTTTGAGTGCAAAAGCAGCTCAGTACTAGATTTTAAGTATTGTTTTGAAAATCTCAAGCATGTGTGGTTTTTTCAAAATTTTTATCTTTTCCTACATGCAAGCCACATCTTCCTTCACCCTCCTCATACCTCCAAAACAGAAAACAGAATCACTGTACCTTTAATCTAGCCAAGCCTGGATATTCTGGGAAAAACAGTTATTGAAGATTTAAAATAGGACTTACTGTAATTTTTAAGCATAGTGTTCTTCAAGTACTGGCTAACTTCTTCATAATTCTTGGGCTGTATTCTCTATTTCAGAAAGCGTTGCTGATAAATACTTACATAACAGGTAATTTAAAAATTATTTTTATGACAATACTGACATTAATACATTAACACTCAGATTGAGGGTTAATGGAATTTTCCATAGTTTGTGAAAAAGACAACTTTCTGGCTAAAAAAAAAAAACGGAAGTTGTGAAATCCATGGTTATTTCTGTTATCAAGTTCAAAAGAAACATCAATAAGAATGTCAGTGCCTGAATTCCTTTTGTCCCCTTCAAAGAATATATATTGAATTTTGAAAGTTTTGTAATAACAGTCCTTTTGCCTGTGATGGTTCTGGTGTAGTGATCTGGAAAACAGTGGTATAGGCATATGAAAGAAATGGGAATAGCTTTGGATAAAACAGCAGATTTTACTGTTGTAGAGACAAATAATCAATAATTGGCACTTTCAGGAAGCTGGGCAGCTCAGGAACATGGATTACCTAAAAATCAAAGATCAACAACAGTCTTCATAAATATTACATCAAATTTGTAATTTACATCCCCAACAGCAGAAATGCAAAGCAGAAGCTAAAATTCTACATGGAATTTTCCATGGACTCTTTCCTCTAGAATGCCTAAATATTGAAAAACTTACCATAAATTTTGCTTTTGCATGAAATATTTTGCTTTCATGGGCTTGATTTGTTAGGTGACATAATGTGAAGTTGGTTTTTTTAGCTGGTCTGTTTGGTTTTGGTTTTGGCTTGTTTTTAGATGGTTCGTTTGTTTTGTTTTTAAATTAAGAAATCTTTAAATTATCTATGTGGTTTTGTTTCTCATGTTTTCAAAGCCCAAGATACTTTCAGAAACAGGACTTAGATCTGGAAAAAAAATGAATGAAATACAGGCTGTCCTGAACTGTAAGACCTCCTCAGGGAGTAACCAAGTGATAACATCAGTAATAATTGAAACCAGAATGACATTTTCACCCCAGAGGATCTCTAACTCATTTTCACCTGGATTGAGTCAGATTTTGATTTCAGCACTTTCCAGAAGTCCATAAGAAATGACTTCTGCCTGCAGAGACAGATATTTTAGGGTTTTTATAAGTCCTCATCATTTATCTCCCAGCACTCCAAACACTCATTTCCAGAGACAGAAATAAACAGACGGTCATGAATTCCCAGCACTTCCACAGGCAGAGAGGTGATTGATCATGGATATTTTTTTCCAAGTAATAATTTAGTTATTTAGAATTTTGTACAAGAGTTTTAATAGCTCTCAAAAAATCTGTGATACATTTAATATTCTAAGACTGGATATTAAACATACTTATTTAACTTAGTAAGTGGTGGTTACTATTTCCATCACCTTTCACGAAAACAGAAAAGTTTATTTTGGCTTGAACTTAACACTACTGCATATTTTAGAAAACTGTGACCACCTTTCTTTTTTGGATATAAGTGACATAGAGGACTCAGAAACTTATTTGTACAAGACTAGCAGTGTTTTGAGACAGATACAGTCTAAACAACAGATACAGTTGGACAAAAGGTGGTACAGAACCATAGCAAAGTAATTTAACATAGGTACAAATTCTGTAACTACAGATTTACTTTGCGCTTATAAAAGGTCTCTAACTGAAATTTGAATTACCGAAGGCCTGTGTGCTAGGACAGTCAAGGCATTTCGCATACAGGGGATGATATTTGTAATACTTTTCTGCTAATTTGTTTTCAGGATACATGTATCTTCAAACATGCACAGCTTACACTAAAGAATGCACTTGTGGGAAAAAAAGCTTTTATAAATAAATAAAGGCTGCAGATAAGATTTTTTTTTGCAATTGTAGAAGTACCAGGCCATGTTTTGTAGTTTGTTCTTTGCTAGATATATACCTAGAAACTTACATATGTCTTTCAAGAAAGTCTACAGTTACAAAGGTAATTGTGACACACATCACTTGATATTACTTCAGAATTCTTTGTTGAGTGTGAATTTCAGGAGCATCACGTTTTGCAGAGAAGAAAAAACGTCCTTAGAGGCAAAATTCATCAGTTCAGAAATCTGCTATAATGGCATTTGTAAGTGAAGCTTAAATTAATAGCATGCAGTTGGGAGAATTAGCAATTCCTTCTTTACCTTCTTAGCTCTTAGTATGAGGTGTGATGAGTTTAATTAACAAAGTATGTTCCACAGATACTCATTAGAAACATTCCTTCAGGAGATGTTCCATCAGTAGGATGTTAGCTAAAATGAGAATTTAATGCACTTCTTGTTCCAATTAAGTTCCCTTGCACCCCCTACACCTCTAGTGTAGCACTTCTAGTAGGACATATATTCAAAATGCATACCAGAGCATTTACTTTGCTTAATACTTTATTTTGCTTAATACTGATATCTTCATATTAAACACACTATGGGGACAGAGTGGAAAAATGGTTAGCATTGCTCTTCAACACCGCAAGAAATACCAGACATCACCAGACACAACACATCAGGTGTTCAAAGCTCAGGATACTTCACCCAGTGTTAGGGCCTACAAACCAGCCTGTTACATATACTTAAATATTTTAGCTCTCCTGGCCTCCAGAGTATTTTCCCCTTTAGGGAAAAGGGAGATGTTGTTCCAGCTCAGAAACAGATTGCTATCACCACCCAGAGGCTGGCTGCATGCAACTGCTATAGGCCTTTTCCTGACTAGATGGGCATCACGAAGAAGGTGATCCAACGAAGGTAACTTGCAAGGCAATTAGTAGGAAGGGTTACTCCTTGGGGGCAGACATAATGTACCTCTAACAATTTAATTTGGGGAAGTGGGATTCACAAACTGTGCTGAGGCAACTGATACCTCTTGTTAAATCCAACAGTTGCACACTTCTGGTAGTCACTCACTGCACTGGATTCAGCCACATCGTGGGATTGTGAACATCAGTCTGAGGCTGTGTGTGATGATGTCTGAGCAGGCACACACAAAAAAAATTAACCATGATTCCGTAATAATTTTCAATCAGAATTGTTAAGTCAAAATTAGCCTATCTATTATAAAGGTAAGAAATAAGAAATATAATTCTGGAGATATTTTTTAAACGCTAAGATCAACTATGGGTGACCTGACTGGGAAGTTGTGTTTTTCAGGCATATTTGTACAATACATGCACTACCGAGCATCCAGCAGCAATATCTGATTTCAGGGCTGTCACAGTGTCAACAGTGTTTACAGTATCTGCAAGCTTCTCTTTATTTTTCATTATTTATTTTAAAACTTTGGCTAGCAAACTCTGTTGACAGAAAAAAGTTCTGTCAAAGTGATGAAAGTGTGGGCAAAAGCAATGTTCTCAAAAGTAATAACAAAATTATTACATTTATTACATTTGAGAACAAGTACTTTTTTATTATTTTGTGTTAATGTATTTTTTATTTTCATGCTTTGTTGTCATGCTGTAGCCTTCAGCTGGCAGTAGGGAACTTTTCACAAAATGTCCACTTAGTCCTTCAGGTATTTGAGTTCTGGGGAGTTTTAACTTCTTTTTAAAAAATAAGTCTCTGATTCTTAACTTGAGCATTTTTTGAAATCCCATTATGCTACTTAGGCTTGTGTTATTGTGACACAGATGGGGAGGAGAGAGAGGTGTGGTAGTTCACACAGCACTGGGCTTGTGGAGGCAATAGCCTCTACAAGCCAGGGGGAACTCTGTGAGCTGATTACACAGGCCTGGGAAACAGAAGCAGCAACCAGTCTTTATGCTGAAAGACGATTAGGAATTTTGAAGATGACCTGAAACTTCTGATGAACTCCACCCCTCATGTATTTAGAGTCAGGATAATACATTGATTTCATATATTAAACCTACTGTAGTGGGTAAACAGTCTATTTCTTCTCATCCCCTTATTCCTTTACCTGTAGTGTGATATATTATGTTCTTATTGCACTAATTCAACAAGAATCAGGAAACAGGTGCCTAAATTAATAATGAATATACAACACATTATAGAGATCCTCTTTGCCATGACATTTTTATAATGTGATTGCAGGGAGAATATCCTAACAGACCTGTAATGGATAGACGTATTAAAGCACTAAAATAATTTCGTAAGTGATAAAATAACATTGGAAGCTGGTGTATGTCTAAGCTGACTTGTGCATTATAATACTCTGAAACATTACCACTGAAACTCAAGAAGGATGTCTAAATATGTGCCAGCATAAAATCCATTACAGATGATAGAGATCTTCTGGAAAACAGAATGAATTCTTTTTTTTTTTTCCTCTGGCACAAACAGTATGCTTCATTTTATCACTGGGAAGTTTCTCAAAGCAAGAATGTATTTCAAAATAAGTACTTGAGGAGTACTTTGGCTACGTGTCACGCAGACCTGTAAGTCACAAACACTCTGAGGTGTCGGTCTCTCCTTGTTCGGTCTCTCCCTCGCCTTCGGTCGCTGCCAAACGCTGACTGGTCTGGACGCCCCGTCATGGCGCCCACCCCGGCCCCAGCCCCAGCCCGGCCGCCACCCACCTACCCTCAGCTGCGGCCACAGCTGAACTGACCCTCAGGCCCCTGCCCCTGCCGCTTCCAGGGAGCTCCGAGCGCCG
>VZRN01004069.1:94258-139214 GCA_013397935.1 Dasyornis broadbenti | reverse complement strand
AAAAAAAAAAAAAAAAAAAAAAAAAAAAAAAAAAAAAAAAAAAATCTTAGTTTGGAAGACTGGCCGTTACAAACTTCAAACTTCTTTTCTAGGTTTGTAGGTGGAGAGCTGAATATCTGTTACAATGCTGTAGATCGTCATGTTGAGAATGGACGAGGAGACCAAATTGCCATTATTTATGACAGTCCTGTAACAAATACCAAAGAGAAAATAACATATAAGGAGCTACTTGAACAGGTATGTTTCAGAATAACCTTGTTAATGAAAAGGGGCAGTAAATATCGCACATTAGGTAGATATCAGAAAGGTAGAAATAGTCTATCTCGCTAGTTTATTCCTTTTGCTGTGCTCAGTATTGATGTATAAGCTTTACTATCTCTGCTAAATTGTACTGCATCCAATAGGTTTTGAACTTCCTCTATTCCCTCTTTTTCTTCTACAGTTTAATAGTTTTTTTCCCCTGGCTGGTTAAATTTTTAACTTGTCTGTGTTTGGTTTCATTTTCTTTTCCCCTGACAGATCTTATTTAAAAGGTTGAGCATAGCATTAGTCAACTCTCTTGGCAGTTGCTGTGATGAGCAAAAGTACAGTTCCATAAAAGTGAAATGTGTACCTTAGCTATTGCTGCACATCATTGTCTGTAATCCCAAATGAAATTTAACTGGGGGAACTCCAAAGAAAGCTGCCTCACCTGCCCCTCTGTAGGCTATCATGGGAGTGCTGGTGGCCCTTCTGTCTGGAAGGTCTGTGGATTTTGACTGCTCTGTTGGCTGAGGTAGCTTACTCCTGCTGAGGTTGTGAATCCCCACTTGTGCATCAGCCCATTCAGGTTTAGTCCATGCCTCACCATGGGTTGTTGCCACCGTGGGTGTTTGCAGTCTGCCCCATTGAAGGTTCTCAGCTCTCACAGCCATCAGCTGGAGGTTTGCCCTCATGCTGCTGCTCTTGTTTAGCTGGCTCTTTTCTTCCCGTTACGTGTAGCAGTTGAACTTAACACTGAGTTCTTAAGGCAAAGACAGAGCAGATGCACCTGGAGCTTCTGGATGTTACTGTCTCAGTTTACTAAAAGTCTGAGCATACATTTCCACTGAAGAGAGAAGCAGTGAGTAATGCTGTATTTCCTCTTCAGTATATGTATCAGGATTCTAGGACTAAATGTAGTTACTCTTTAAAAAAAACCCCAAAACCGCTAAATTTTTAAATAACATAAATGAAAGCTTTTCTTTCAGAAGATGTCACATTTCCATACCACAGCAAACTGGTTGGGACAACTGCATAGTGCTTGTGACAGGCTCCCATGCTCATTATAACCCAATTTACTATGTGGCAAATTGTCCATCCTGGCATACTAATGAAATATTCAATACTACTTTTGTGACAGAATATTCTGTACTGTCAGAGTAATAAATATTTTCTCATGGTGTTACAGAGGCTTTGCTGCTTATCAGTCTATTGCATTTCCTGAGTTCCAGTCCTTTGCTGCCATGCATAGTCTGTCTTCAGGTTTCTGCATAGCGAAAATATAAATCTGAAAATGAGAGCAAAAATGAGTTTTTAAATTAGGTATTTATTTGAATTTATATTTACCTTTGGTTTGGGGTGTCACATCTCTTGTCTCAGATTCTGAGAAGTTTATGACACTGTAGTAAAGAAAATATTACTACATATTGATACATGTTTCAGTGTTAGCTAGTTAGGACAGAACTTGGATGATGAAATGCCCTGTTTACATTCATTTTTAAGAACTAAAATTGAGAAATATAAGCAGTTACCTGAATAAAAGAATGAGTGGTTAGAGTGTAATTTAAAAATTTGCTAGACATTGCTGTTGATTTTTCATTTTGGCTGTACTGACAACAATAATTATCCTCCTTCCATTTTTATTTTACAAAAGAAGAAAATATTAGTGTTTTTTTTACAAAAAGGAAATCGTCTAAAATTTATTGAACCTCAAAAGGAAATAGTCTAAAATTTATTGAACCTCAATTACATTGCATCAACTTTCTTTATCATACCAACTTGTCTCTTTAATGTCATGCATCTGTTGACTGTGAAAGTGGTCTTTTTATGGGGCAGCAGCAGATCTGGAGAAACTTTAAATATGAATGTTTTGTCAGTACAGGTCTCCAAGTTAGCTGATGTCATGATCAAACATGGTGTGAAGAAAGGAGACCGTGTGGTCATCTACATGCCCATGATTCCGCAGACAGTGTACTGTATGCTGGCTTGTGCGAGAATAGGAGCCATCCATAGCCTGATTTTTGGTGGATTTGCATCTAAAGAGCTTTCGGTTCGCATTGATCATGCAAAGGTAATAAACTGTTTGGAGCAACAAACACCATTGCATTGGTTACTCCTATTAGTCAATGTCAAAAACCTATGGGCTTTGGTTTTTTTTCCCGAGAATGTTTTTCTTCGTGTGGTACAGTTTCAATTTGTTTATAATACCTATTGTTGCAATATGAAAAAAGTACTACATTTGTGCTGAGGCTGATACTTGTATAGCAAACCTCATCTACAAAAGCAGGAGTTTAGCACACTGTTGTCTGTATAGATTGTACTTTCCTCTCATGTTTGTCAATCTTTGTCTACAAAGCATCACCTTAATACTTGCTTTTTGTTTAGCATTTTCATCAAATGTGTGAGACAAATGCTGGCAATCCTAAAGGATTTAATTGGTTTATCTGATTTAGGAATGGTATTCCCCAATTTATTGTTCTCAGTGAAAAACTCCAAACCAAATATCACTTGCTTGCTCCCCCTTCTCCCTCCTCCTCCCTGTGGTGGGGTGGAGAGGAGAATTGGAGGCCTAAAAGGAAAAGACCAGATTGACATAAGAACAATGTACTAGAAACAGCAGTTAAAAAAATGAACAATAACAGCAACAATATTCATAAACAGAGTGTACAGGGAGAGGCAAATGATTCACATGTGAGTGCTGACCGTGCAGAGCTGGCACTGCTCCACCATTCCCTCCATAGGGGACCCATCCCCATTCCCACCCTCTATGTATTGAGGTGGCATAGAATGACCCGTGCATCTTGGCCATGCCCCTCACCCTGTCCTAGCTGGAACTTGAATAAGCTATAATTCTACTTCATTTTAATTCTATGTGAATCAGGACAGCTATGGAAACAGTTATCTTAAATAAGTGACTCTCCAGATTACCTAGTTAATAGAGGTGAATGCTTTAAAGGCTTCTGTTTTCAGCACAAGTTGAGCTCGTTTATAAAGCATTATGAAGTCTGTGTTGGTGAAAGTGAAAATAGTACTTGGCTAATTTACTTAGTACCTTACATAGACGTATTAGTAGCTTGTGTATGTACTAGTTTCAAACCAGCTAACAATGTTTACAGTGGAATGGTCTATTCTTGTTTTCTACTAGTGAAAAAAATTAGGTCTTTGTCACCTTGATTAATTGCCTGAATAATTCAGACTCTCTGTTGTAGCCATCTTTTCACTGAATGATGTTGTTTAGACATCTAAACCAGAACACAATTTTGTGTGAGGGTCAAGTCCCCAGGATTTCTTGAACTTTCACTAAGATTTTTGTGTACAGATGTACTTTTCAGATAACTGAAGCTTCAATTTTATAAAATCTGAAAATAGAAAGTTGAGTGCATTCCTCCTCCTCTCCTTGATTTTTGTAATCAAGATGTTAATAAAATGGCCAAAATGGTTTGTTGGAATGGTGAAAAAAGACTAACAAAAGCTCTCTAGTTTTCCTTTTCTTCTCACTTCCCCATTTTTAACAAGCTATAAAAATTAATGTTAACTCATAGAATTAGGGAAAAATTATGTGGAAGGAAAAAATAACAAGTTTTAAAGAGGGAAGTTGCTACAACACAGATCACCTATCATGTTTACTTTCAGAGTATTTTGCAATTATTAGCTAATTAATCCAAGTGGTTTTCCCCAGGGAACAAAGGGAGAGAGTGCAATAATCATAATCCTTGCTTCATGCATTAAAATGGAAAAAGAGGAATTTTAAGTGTTTTACCCAAGGTCATATAGAAACTCTTTTGAAGGGTTAGCTATAGAATTATTAGCTACAGACCGTGGATTAAATCCTAATTTACATTGCCTTTTGGTTTCTTTAGAAGGCAGATCTAAGTGTTATGGATAATTTTTGGTCCATCTGATATGTAATGAAAAAGTGAGTAAAAAGGAGGGGCACATCCTCAACCTAAATTTCAAAACATTCCCCAGTTTCCAACATGGTAAAGCTTTCATGATAAGTGAATTGCACACTACTGAGGTTACCTGTAAGTACCTGTGATAGATAGTAAAAATGCTAAATAAATAAAGCAGTCGCACAATAACCTAACCTTTTTATTAAGCTTTTATGTGAATTGATTTAGATGTTGCAGTACAGGACCTGATGTTGGTAAATTTGATTAGAAAGTGTTAAAGATGTGCACTGGAAAGCTCGCTGTAAGATGCTTTTGTGGAAGAAAGATCAAACTTCACATTCCGTTGGAAAATCTAAGTGAAAGAAATAACAAGCATTTTCTAGTGACTATGGAAAGGTACATGCACTTGGCCAGATTACCTTAATTTATCTTGAATTTTAAATAGATCTGGGAATGCTGCAGAGTCCTGCATCTGGTAATTTTTACTTGTGTCAGCTGTTGGCAGTTACAGGCATTCTGCAGTGAATTGTGATGAAGTGATACAAAGCAGGAGAACAGGATTTTTTGTCATCTTTCCTTTCACCTGAGTTTGGGAATACATAATTTGTAGTATCAAAACAGTAGGTAGGTTCAAAGTATCATAGTACAGTTGGAAGGGATGTTTAAAGGTCATCTAGTCCAACTTGCCTGCAATGAGCAGGGACATCTTCAGTTCAGCCAGGTTCGTCAGAGCCCTGTCAAACGTCACCTTGAATGTTCCCAGGGATGGAGCATTTACCACCTCTCTGGGCAACCTGTGCCAGTGTTTCACCACCCTCATTGTAAGAAATTTCTTCCTTATATCAAGTTTAAATCTACCCTCTTCTTGTTTAAAACCATTTCCCCTATGTCCTATTGCAGCAAGCATTGCTCATGTCCAGCTTTTCATCCCCAAGTCCCCCTCAGCCGGGCTACCCTCAATCCCTTCATTCCCCAGAGTGCATTGATTTTTGGGGGTGTTGCCCTGGCACAGGTGCAGGCCTTGCATTTGGTCCTGTTGAACCTCATTAGGTTGTTAGGGGCCTACTACTTGAGCTTGTCCATGTCCCTCTGGATGGCATCCCATCCTTCAGGAGTGCTGACTGCATCACTTGAGGAGTATTAGAGACTGTAGAAGTATTTGTAGGAAGACTGTTTACAACAGAATAGAAGTGTTGGTCTTGCACCAACATCTTGCACTATTGGGCCTTGCTTTAGTTCATTTTTACTTCATAATGCCGTTGTTTTTTCTATAGCTCACTGTCTTTGTCATTTCTTCTCCAGCAGACCCTTGAATTCTCCCTGTTTTTTCTTCAAGCTAGTTATATTTCTATCTAATCTTAACATGCAGGACTACATGGAGCCACAGAAGAGGTGGGAAATGGATATATAAAAGCAATATGGGAGCAGAGGTGCATGGAAAATCGTGTCAGTAGGCAGAGAGGTAAAACAGAAGAGCACTTAAAACCAGTGGTGGGCCTTTGATTTGGACAGAGTGATCCATGATGCTTCTTCACTTGCATAGTACATCACCTTAGCCAGTTTAGTACTGGTTATTTTTAGATATCTTTTCTGCATACAAAGCAGTTGATGAGCACAGATGGCATCATTTACAAACTACTATAAAACTAGTGATGACAGGAGTCTTTCATCTTAACACTTCAATAGAACTGTGTAGCTTGTATTTATTACAGTCTAACTTCAGGGTGGCCTCCTGCTGAATTTTCTGTTTAACCTCATTGTTTTGTATCATATAATCTTTTATTAAATCAGTGCATTATGAAAAAGAAAATTGATGAATGCTGAAATTTTAAAGCTCATCTGAAATCTTTATTTTGAATACACACCAGTTAAGGATCTTTCCTGAATGACAGATTTGGAGAGGAAACATTTTATTACTGTACAAGAAAACAATTTAATCTGTGCTTTCTCTGCTGAATTTAATGCAGATTTAACTGTGGCATTGTGGTTTATGCCTACTTAATGAGATTTATGCTAATGCATACAATTAGTAAATCATCTTGATCAAACTGAGGGGCATATGATAAATGAAATTCTAAAACTTCAAAACAAAGGAGATTGAAGACTCATTCTTTTCCAAGTAAAATATGTTCTTACATATAGTTTCTTCAGTGCCACCTTTCTCCCCTGAAAAACAAGACATAAAATTACTGATCTTTGGACCTGTTAAAATAGCTTGTATGCAGATTTCTTGATTTAGGAAATCTTACATAAAACTTCTGGTTAATTTAATGACAGAGATGTGACATCCACATTTGGAAATAGAAATTAGTTTAAAAAGCCCCAGAACAATATGTCTGATTTTTAGTGGTTTTGCACCCTCAGTCCCACAACCATCTCTTGAAAGACTCTAGTCTTGCTTCCCTCATGTGCCTTATGACTTTAGCTTATTCTCTTCCTGTATTTCTATTTTCCTGCCATCTTTTGTTTGCCTACTTTTCCCTCTTTGTCCTGTTTTTCATCCTGTGACTTTTGTTGCAGGCTGTGAAAAAGGCAGCCAAGTTCTACAGCTAGTATTTAAATATGGAATTGAATGCATTAGGAGAAGGTAAACAGTACAGATAACTGTTGACATCACTGCCCTACTCTTCCTCAGTGGAGGAGATCAGATGGACTTGGGTTTTTCTGTCTGTGTTTATTAATATTTGTGCAACTAATAAGAAGTTAATACTGTTGATTTCTTACTCAAATTTGTTTTAAAATTGTGAAGTGTCAGGACTTACTAATGTTCTTCTGAACAAAAAGCAGATGCATGGACAGCAAGATCACACAAGCTTGATTTACTCCAGTAAACTAATCTAAACCCATTTCTAATTATGTAAAGATAAATTTTATACATTGAACATCATTAATCAGATAATTTAATGGAAAATGTTATCAGGTTACATATCTAAAATACATTGCAAATGTATATACTAACTATCTAACTTTTTTTTTTTAGCCCAAACTTATTGTAACAGCAAGTTTTGGAGTAGAACCGAAAAGGAAAGTGGAATACATATCTCTCCTAGAAGGAGCACTGGCAAGGGTACAGAGCAAACCTGATAAAGTTCTCATTTACAAGCGACCTAACTTGGTGGGTGTACAGCTGTCGTGCCTTTATATTACCTTTCAGATGTTTGTGTAGTGCATGTGCCTTTACTTTTTTACAAGTAAAATTTTACTGTATCTGTTGTAGTTTGTTCTGATTTTAAGGGTGAGCATTATATTCATAATATTTAAATGCAAAATAGAGCTAATGCAGTAGAGTGATTACTGTACAGAGAATTGAATAGTCCTGTATTAAAAATTTGAATAGTACATGTTTCTTTGACTGAATTCCATTTATTCCATCTGTTTTTCTCTTGACAATTTTGTAATTTTTCAATGGGCAGGGCGATGTTCCTCTTACCAAAGGTCGTGATCTTGACTGGGAAGAAGAGCTTGCAAAAGCACAGCCTTCTAAATGTGTCTCTGTTCCCTCAGACCATCCACTTTATGTTCTGTATGCATCTGGAACAATAGGTTTGCCCAAGGTAAAGGACTATCAGTCGTCTAAGTGTCTGTGACTAACTATTTGCAGTTCCCCTTGAAAAAATATTTAATTGAAAAGGTTGAAAATGTTTGCCAGAGCACAGTGCTATAAATGATAAACATTGCTAAAAATGGTTTAATCTCATTAATTCACGTTTCACTACTTTAAAGTGTCTAGGAATAAATCACGGTTATTTGTTTCTTTAAATAGTAGTAATATAAAGATAAGCTGCATTTGATCCCAATGTTTGTGCAGTATGAACTTCAGAGGATAGCAGAATGTCTTTTATTCAGTACTGTTTTAACTTTCTTAGATAAGCATTCTGTAGTCACTTAATGACAAGATTAGTTAATATGTCACTTGTGTGATAGCATTTATTGCTGACTAATCTTGTTCATTATTTACATATTAGCTAATTTTCTTGTAGATAAAACATGGTGAATGACATTACAGCTTAAATGGTATAAAGCATGTTCTGAAGGCTTGTGTTACTGCACAATTCTCAGTACGTAATACCCTGAAAAGAGAAGTTTAAGTGAAAATTAACAAAGGGTATTCCTTGAAAATGTTTGCTTTTAAACGTAAATTAGTTTTAATGAACTATTTTTAAAGGATTGTATTTTAAAAGTGAACTGAGTGTTTACTTAGTACTTACAATGCTCTTTTACAAGGTGGAAGACAAGCTGAATATAATTTTCTGGTGATACTCTTACCACCACTGATTCAGACAGTATCACACATCCCTGGATAGAACAGTTCTACTACTAAAAATTACTTAATGATGTTGCCTATAAAGTTCAGAATCTCTGAGGACCTAAGGGAAAACAAACATCATTTTTGCTGAGAAAAATGTCTTCTGCTCTTACCTTCAATGTGGGCCCTTGAAAGCAACGCACATATCTTTAAGGATATATCTTTACACTGTCAAAAAGCCCAAGATAAGATTCTTTGTCACAGCAGGTATTTTCCTTGAGTGAGTATCAATATAGTATCTCAGAGGTAATAGTTCGCAGAAGTTTACTTTACTGTGTTGGCTCTGCAGAGAAAAATGTAGGTAACTTGAATCAATCACCCTTACAAGAGGGAGATTTTCTACTAGCAGTAAGCTACAATAAGTAACTCTCAGTGAACAAAATAACTTTTTTATTCATTTAAGGAACTTAAATGGTCATGCAAGTAAAACTGCTTGGTTACGACCTTCATAAAAAACTTTTGTTGATCTCAGAGCAGGGGCTCACTTAGAAGCTGAGTCGAACAAAGGCAATCTGCTGTGTGAAATTGGTGAAGTGTTTGTAAACCATTCTCTGTCTTGGCAATCTCCTTTTTAATGAGTTAATGTATCTCTGCAGTCCCTCATTTCTTGGATGAGGCCTGAAAGAGCCTATTTCATTCTGTTAAGTACATCAAGAGAATGTACCATACCTAGCACAGACAGCTGCATCGGAATGTCTGCACAGTGCATATTTGTTTGGTCCAGTGGATCTTACCTGAATTTTAGTTCAGGACATGAGGACATAGTTTACTTAATTCTTTCTTCTAGGAGTAATGTACTAGAAGGTGATGAAATGTATATTGACCGTACTAATAGTGCAAAATATTTCCAAAATGTTCCTATTAATGATGTTCCAGAGCTGGTTTTTGGTTTACCAGGGTACATGATGCTACTGATAATCTTCATTCTAATTTTCTATTCCCTCTTTTAGCTCAAAGTTGGGATGGTGTTCATTTAGTATTCATACTTGCACTTCAGGCTAGACAGTAAACTTTCAAAAATATACATTGGTTTAAGCCAATTTTCTGACATCTTTAAAAAGAGTCAGGGCAGAAAGACAAGTACATTGCAGGGAGTAATTCACCCCAGTTGTTTCAGGAATTGTCTACTGTGTAGGTGCTCTTCTTTTCCAGAGATTATACAGAGATTATACAGAGAGGCAATGAAGTTAAAATAAGCCTAGCATTTAGATGGTACAGTTTACGTAAGGTAAATACATAATCTTTTATTTATTTCAGCATATATTGACTAAATATTTGTATATCCAACTTTTATGACAGAATTTTAGCTTTGTTAGTTATCTTCTGAATGTTTAATTGTATGTTTGGGTTTTTGCTTGTTTTCCAAAATTACTTCTTTAGTGGAAGTGTTACTACGTTCTTGTGAATAGATCCTTTTCTTAAGTGAGGAGTATTGGAGTTAGACAGCTTTAATTCTATTGCTGCTAAAATCGTAACATTTAATTGAAAACAGCAATATAATTGTATCCTTAAAATCTTAATCTTAAATACTCAACTGTTCTCGTTTAGGGTGTTGTCAGACCGACAGGTGGCTATGCAGTTATGCTAAACTGGACCATGTCAGCTGTATATGGCCTCAAACCTGGTGAGGTAATTCTATTTAAATGTCATGTAAATGTTTTTGAATGCCTCTTATAACTCCTAACTATAATTATATTTATATTTAATTTTAGGTGTGGTGGGCAGCTTCTGATTTAGGCTGGGTTGTTGGCCATTCCTACATTTGCTATGGACCTCTCCTTCATGGTAATACGACAGTTTTGTATGAGGTATGATCCACTCTAAAAAACTCCCCTTGGAAAAGGCAGCACATCCTCAAACTGATGATCTAGATGATCCTGTTTATGCCTGTCTATTCTTCATGCCACAGAGGTTTAAATTGTGTGTGTATCTTCAGTGTTTATACTCTCCCACCTATTACAGTAATTTTTAAGGAAAACTTACTTCACTATCCTTCAAGCTTGTCTACATCTGTGTGAAGGGTGATGGTCAGTGTCGTAAAGAGCTTTGAAACAACAGAACTAGAAATGGCAGATGGTGAAGTATACACCTGTGTTACTGATTAGACTACCTTTTATGGAATTAGGAGAGGGTGTTGTGTTTTGCATGTCTTGTGATGAAAAATACTTACTGGATCTGAGCTGGATGCAATTGAGAGCTATATGGTTGGAACTAGAACTTCTAAGGAGACTTCTTTCCCCTCTGCCATTCAAGGAAACTGAACCCAAGTTCCGATGACATTTGGGGCTTAGTCCTTTCCTTCAGGGGATGAAACTCAGTGGGGTGGAGAAGAGACTAGTCCAATTAGAGAGGCTTGCTGCAACTTGACCTTGCTGCTCAAAAAATTATTTTTTCAGAATTTATTATTAATTTTCTCGCTAATCATGAGGCAGGAATATAAATTATTCAGAATTATTTCTCTTTCCTACTGCTGTATTTTGCAATAGTGACAATCATTGCATTGGTGTTCCAGAATACTGAGCAAGGGGCAACCTGGACCTTGACAGCAGGCACTCTGAAAGGCCCAAAAGCTTCTTTAGCACCTGGTCACACCATCCTGTTAACAAAGTCAAGCCTGCTGCAGAGTGTGAGAGGGCTGACAAGTAGTGCTGCATTAATTTCAATTAGAAGAAGACCGTGTTCGTGATGAGGTGGCAGAACCATTCTTCAGATGTGCCTTGGTGTGTGTCCTTACTGCAGACATCATGAACAAATCTTCAGGGGAGGAGAGAGCGCTCCACCAAGATCATCAGGACATCAGCACCCTTAGTTCCAGGACCCACAGTCTGTGAGAAAAGTCCAGGGAAAAATGTGCTACAATACTATACGTATCTATATGTGGATGCCCCATTCCTGGAAGTGTTTAAGGCCAGGTCGGGTGGAGCTCTGAGCAATTTGATCTACTGAAAGGTATCCTTGCCCACAGCAGGAGGGTTGGAACTAGATGAACTTTAAGGCCCCTTCCAACCTAGGCTGTTTTATGATTCTGTATTTCTGTGAAACATGCCTGCAACCCCAGGACTCTGTGAGATAAAATGCAAGAACATCCCCTCTCTGCCTCAGCCCTCAACAGGTCCAGATGCCCACACGCATAAGCGTGCATACTCCTTTTCTGTATGTGTATTGAGTGAGGGACTACGTTTAGGAGGTTTCTGGTGGAATTAGGGCACTGATTGCAGAGCTGTGAAAAGGCAACATGAGTCTCTGGATTGCCTGTGAGGGCTACTCTGCCTTGAGAAACAACTTTCCAGGGTTTGTGAGCTGTGAGGAAAGTTTTGTGGAGCAACACGCTCCATCAAAGACCACCTGCCCCATCCCAGCTCTCCTTAGCTTCTGCACAAAACCCCAGCCTCGCTGTCTCAAATGCAGAGTATTAGGGACCTACCCAGTGGCATAGTGGTACTTGTGCTTCTAACCACGTACTGGATCCTGTCCCTGCCCTGCAGTCAGCTTCTTGAGCAACAAATACCATTTCTTTGAAATGCCATGTATAAGGTAGTGGGTTTTGGCAGTATATTATCTTTTTCTTTGCCTCAACTCACACTTGGGAAAGGTCGTAACGGGAAGGATGTAGCAGGCTGGAGTCTGGTATAATTGTATTAGCCATGTTTTTGGATGGAATTACTCATGGGAACGTGTGAAGCACACAAGTGTGAAAGAGAGAAAAACTGAGGACAGAGGGAAGTATTGGGGATCAGTTCTTTTTAAATAATTGCATAACATTTGCCAGATTGCAAGATATTGATGTCCAGTGGTATTCCTCCCATCCCACTCCATGCACTCCTCAGTGCACAATGGGTTGATGACTGCAGTGAAGGAGCAGAAAAAGTGTTCGCACAAGTGAATTCATGGATGCCTCTCCTATGACAAAGATATACATTAAGTTTGCTAGAAAAAATAGAATCAAAATAGTAAAAAAATTTAGAAAGAAATGGTTTTAAACCCTTTTTAAGTTTACTACTATTACAAAAGAATTCAATTTTCTAGTTTGTCTGAGAAAACTCCAGTGATATCCCACTAAATTCCTACAATTTTAAGGCTGGGGACTATGGTTGACTTCCTGGGTCTTCTGAATAAGAAAGAGCAGAAACTTCACCCAGTAGCAGAAATGCACATTTATAGACTCAAGTATTTTGTTAGCCTGAGTATTAAATTACGATAGTCTAATTAATGTTTAAGTGCGTAATAGATGTTAATGAGATTCTTCATTCTAAGGGAATTAACTCAGCACCACCACAATAGTTAAGCAGAAGAGGAAAGCAGTGTAAGAAAATTGGCAAGGGCTTGCAGATAATAAAAACACTTCTATAGTTTTATACTGACTACTTTTGAACACCGATGATGTGATAGGCCACATTAAAGTTGTTGCATGAATTGTCAGAAGAGAATCACTGCAATGAAGGGTTTTCATTCTAGCAGGTATGGAGTAAGCCAAGAAAGAATAGGAGCTGAGGAGTCCTTCAGCATTTTCTGTTGCACAGTCATCTTACAGTGAAGTTTTATCTTTGTGTGAATGCGTGAGGATCAGCACGATTATTGTTACTGTAAAGGTACCTCTGAATTTGAACTGTTGGTTTTAGAAAACAAAAGGAGTAGCAATCCTATTTTTTTAACAGTGAACATGAAAGAAAAATCAAAGTTAATAGTAGGTTGACCTATATGTCTGAATGTGATTTTTTGCTCTTGCTAAGAACATTATTAAGCAGAAATATTACATTTCTCATCTTTCTTTTCTGAGATGCCACTAATCAAGGTGTCAGACAGTGTTCATGACATAAGTGTCCTCTTTTTGAGAATAAAAAATGGGAAGAAAAGGAAGATGTCTGTACACACAGGAATAAAAAGAATATTTACAAAGAGAATAGTGCATAATTTTTCCTCTGCTCAGAAGACTCTATTAACAGTGAATATTCAGAAATTTTTAGTCAAATCTCCTAAACGGTTGCCTAATTACGTATTTTGGGTACAGTGTTCTGTTTAGTATCAGTGTGCTGTTTAGCCATGGGGGAAGAACACCACATTGCTTTTGCCTGTGGACAACCAGTATTGAATTTAAACTGTACTGATTTCAAAGCCTCACTACTTCGAGTGTTTTGTTTATTTTTAAATACTTAAGTGACAACTTGTCATTTTAACAATTACTTGGAAACAATGCTTTCAGTTTTCAGGCACTGTAACACTGTTGTCAGGAATATGAAAACAGTGATGAATTTTTTGAATACAAAAGCAAGAGTATTTTTTATTTTGTTTTGAATAATCTGTGCTGTGTTCTTTTTCTCCAAGACATGACAGACTTCAGCAACCAATAAGTTACCTGAAGTCTCACAGCCCATTCTGGTTTGCTCTTGCTAATAGGGTTTCAAGCAAGAGGGCGGTATAAAGAGAAAGTCTAGTTACTACTTTTAGTCCTGTGATGTCAGGAAAAAGGCAGCATTGTAGTTCCAGTCTTTGAGACTTTGAAGTGGAGCTAGGGTAAGGAAGAGAATACCCACACTTGTCAAGAACCACTCATTAAGGACTTTATTTCAGTGGTCTAGGACAGAGAATCAGCTATTACCCCACACAGAACAAGACATCTGTGTGCCTGGAGTATCTCACAAGGCTCTCTGGAGTCCTGTAGTTGCAGCCAATCTGCAGGATACATAACAGCAGCAGGTTTGAAATGACTCTCCTGTGGCACAGTTCACGGAGACATGCAGACTTTCTTGCTGTATTTGTAAGCCAGTATCATCAGCTTACATAGCATACATTGTTAGATAAGTCTGGTAATTTTGTAATCATTCTGCCATTCTGCCATCACCCATAGTGATTGTGGAGGTGATTCAGTAGGACATGTCATCTCAAGTCTTTAGTGGAGGTTTGGCAGCAAGGCCACCAGCAGAAGGATGAATGCCTCCGTGAACATACTATTTTGAATCCTGATATGTCAGGATTTTGTGTGTGCTTTGGCATCAGCAGGTTTTAGTGGCAATGAGTTCCATGCACAACATTTTCTACACAGAAAGAATTCCCTCATAATTTTGGATTTAGCATTAATTTAAGAACTCCTTATTGTTAGGAGTCAGACAGAAAGGGAATTGATGCACTGTTACTCATGCATTGTTGGATATTTTATTATAGCTCTTCTGTGTCTCTTTCATCAAGTAATTTATCCTGGTGGCTTCTCACTTTCTCCATACAAGAACTTTTCTATCTCCTTGATGATTCTTGCTATCTGTGAATCTTTTTTCATAATCATGTATGAAATCATAAACCATCAGCACCTTTTGCCTCAGGATTTCAGTTCAGTTGTTTGACATCTCATAAATTACATGCTACATGTAAATGCTTCTAGAAAGATGTTGCAGTTTGTCTGTCTCAGAGTTTCTTGGTAGGTTATTAAAAGAAAGCCTTTTCTGTGTGAATCTTTCTAGCTGATACAAGAAGTGTTCTTACTTTTCTCTTTTAAATTAGGTGAGAGATATCACTCTCTTTCTGACTGCCCTGTTCTTGTTTACCATGCTCACATTTCCTGTCAACTATAGATACTACTGCCAGTAACTTTTAAAATCAATTTTCATCTCCAGTATTGATGCAAATACTGAATAGCAACAGGTCTTGAACTGATCCGTGCAGAAATCCAATGGGAGCATCTCATTTGCTCATAGTCCCCACTTGACTCAGCAGTCTGTCAGCATATTCTGAATTCAATTACTGTGTGGTTTACTGTTTATATTGCTAACTTCTAAAAATAAAAATTGCATGTGGTAATAAGCCTCTCATGGAATCTTGCAGTACTTCTTAAAATTTTTATATAATAAATGAGAACTCTCTCTGGCAATTTCATCTATAGGTTTTGGGCTATGAAATTAATTAGCACTGTCTTAGATATTGTTTGCTTATGTGTAATGATCTGATTATTAGAGAGATGAATTAAGGTGCAAACAAAACCGTATGCCAAAGTCAATAGTATGGATTTTATTTATCAGTAAATGTGAGGTAGAGAGATAGAAGAGAATAGAAAAAAGAGAAGAGGAGGGGGGAAAGAGAGACAGATTAAGTGGCAAGTTAGTCACCGCCCCTGTGGATCCAGCGGTGTCCTGTTGGTCCCCTTCTGGTCTGCTCTGTGGTGGCGGTCCCACAAAATAGAGTTCAGTTGTTTTTTAATATCCTTTCAAGTGTACATGGGAATGTCCAAGCACCTCCCTTGTGAGGGAGTTCTACACTGTCTTATGCAGCAGACTCTGGATCTGTTGCAAAACTTTGATTCACATGCAGTCCTCTAGTGAAAGGCCTGAGGAATGAGTGTGGGGGCATTTGACCCCTTCTAAGACGTGGTAGCCTCCTCTCACATGATTGTCCCTTGGTGGCAGATGTTCATTCCCTCTGTCTTACGTGGACCAGAGGTTTCACACCCCAAAAACCCACCTTCTCCCTCTTGGATACATTATTCATTCCCAGCCTTGTTTACTTCTCCTTAGACCAGAGATAATTGGACTGTAGTGCCCCCTTTATCTTATCTCAAGTTCCTTGGCAGGTGGCTTAACTCACAGTCCAAATTCCCATCAGGAGGCATATTCGAAGGGATGGACTTTGGTGGTTGCAGATGAGCAGTTACTTCTTGGCACACTTTGCTACAGCGGGTGAAGTCCTTCAGTAATCTTAACAATGTTTGAGCTGTTAACCATTTCAGTCCCACTCATTATGTCAGTTTTTGTTTGTGTTTGCTAAACTGTGAACAGTTGCCAAGATACCTGGGAGGTTTATCTGCAGAATTAGTAAGAATATTTTACAGCTGTGCCAGAGGTTTTTTTTTCTTAAGTGAATATCCTATTCTCTGGGTCATATTTCCTATCAACTGTCAGGTGAATTTTCTTTCTACTCTTTGTGTTTTATTAGGTATTCTCCTATATGTGAGACAGTTAACTCCAAACCTAAACTGCTTTAGCTTACTTGTGACATCAATATCCACCTGACAGAATCCTGCGTGCTTACCCATGCACTCCTGAAGGTTTAACAGTTTGTGTGGAAGATGCTTTCAGGCTCAGGCTTGCTGGAAGTTTGAGGCACAGGCGTGTCTGTGACATAGCTCAGGTAGGGATCAGGTATGAAATGGGACCTGAGAGGGAGTGGCTGTGCTCAGGGCCAGACATAGCCCTTTTAGGGGCTCTGGACATATTCATTTGGTTAAAAGTAACAATCTGCTTTATTACTGGCAGATTAACCAATTTCAGCTTGCTCCATAGCTGGATATTTTGGTATCGAAGATGATTGATACTAGTTCTATTACATAATTAGTTAAAGAGAAGCTTGTGGGAATTTGGCATTTTTCAGAGTCTGAGACCATTTGTTTTAGCATTAGTGATGTGGGTTTGAGCTCTTAACCAGTTTCCTACAGATCTGCAGGAATAGTGAACATTACAGGGAGAGGATGTCAACTTGAACAAATAGGTTCATAAAAAATTACTGGTGAACACATGAAAGTTGTGATGAGGTCTGCTAGGGTGATTCTTCAAGACAGTCTGGTGAAAGACTTTTCTCTGGGTACTGTGTGTTATCTGACAGGAAAAACGACAACGCTTTTTCAACAAGCATAATTTTGCATTTCTTTTTGGTAATTGAGGATAGGCTAATTGCAAAAAGAGGGATTTGGGCATTGTTTATACTACTCTACTCTTCTACTTGGGCTGAAAACTGTTTTTTTTTCATATATTTTCTCTTCATTTGTTTGTCACTGCCTGCTTCATCCTTAAAAAGAAAAAGGTGCTGCTTATTATATTGGGATAGGGCAACTAACTTGATTACTATGTGTTTTCATAAAGGTATTTACTCTTAAATACCTTTATGAGGTGTTACCTCATTTTCAGGATAAAAGTACTGAATTTTGTAAGTCCTTTCATGGTATTTAAATGCCTCCATTCCTTTTGCGTCTTGGTAAAATGAAAAGTATTAGAGTTTTGTATGCTGTTTTTTGTCCACTGGGCCTATGAATCTATTCAAATTTCCATTTGCACAGGGATTGTGAAGCAATAAATTTGTCTTGTCTGGTGAACTGCAGAAAAGATGATGACGTTTTAGTAGTGAAACTTTCTCCATGTTTGTGGCTTCTTGTATAAAGCACTGACGAAGCTGTTTTTGCAGTAGGAATAGTGTGTGTCTCTCAACTTGTGTGCTCTGTCAAAGTTCATCTTCTAAGAGTGGCCTTTCTAGTGAAAAGCTTATGGTGATACCTGTAGAGCTAAAACTCATTCTACATTAGCATCACCTTTTCATTTCAGAATATGTATGGAGCAGTTCATGCAATGTGGTAATTACATACAGTACGATTGTGGCTATGATTCTGTGCTGACTGCTTTCCATATTTTCAACACCAGAGAAAAGTATTTTCGATTATTTTTATTAGGATTACTTACCATTGAACAATTTGTCAAAATTCTCTTGGCTATGCCCCTTAGCTCAAGACAATATGCAGTTTAAATAAAAAAAACAAAACAGACAACCCCAAACCAGACTGCAGTCTGGTAGCACACTAAAACAGAAAAGGGGCATCTCTCCAGGCTTCATGTGGGGTACCCTGAAGGTTCCAAAAAGCCAGTTGTAAGCAGCTAAGCGGGAATTTTTCCAGAACTGAGAAAGACTTCTAGGTAAGAAAAAGCTGCCTGTGCATGGGATATAACTGCAGTGCCATTGTGTCCAGAGACCCCTTGTTCAGAGGGAGTGTGGGTGTTTTCCAGACTGCTTCTGAAGGAAGAGACAGAGATAACTCCCTCTGCTGGCAGTGCAATAACAGCTCTTTGTGTCTGTCGTTTCATTTGCATGTCCATTTGTCCTAATTTTGTTAGTAGCAACTAGTATGTGCTGTGTTCACGTAAGGGATAGTGCCCAAAGCTTGTGAATTTATTTCTATAAGTGAGTACACTCACAATATTATTATTTTTAACAAAGCCTCCTTTGAAGTCTTCCTTGAAATTACTTCTGTTGCTGTGCTACCACTACTGTTATATGTTCAAGCCTTGAACTGTCAAGGAATTATGAGGTATTTTTATCCTGTGACATTTTAAATTATTCTCTCCATAGGGGAAGCCTGTGGGAACACCAGATGCTGGTGCCTATTTCCGTGTGCTAGCAGAGCATGAAGTAGCTGCCCTCTTTACTTCACCAACTGCAATTAGAGCAATCCGTCAGCAGGACCCTGAGGCAGCCTTGGGAAAGCAGTACTCTCTGAAAAGGTGAACTAAGGATATACTGGAAGCAGTTTTTTCCGGAAACAGGCAGGATGAACTAAGAATAACGGAGTGTCTGGGGTATTGCCTTCCTCTGTAGAGTGCCATTTTAATCTATTCTTGAAAATTTAGGTGTACACATATTTGCTTGTAAATTTGTATTGATAGTTTTGAGGAGATGAAAGCTGTTGAGAAGTCTATGGCTAATGTTAAGAGCTTTTAATGAGTTAAGATTCCTCTCCCATTTTCAGCTTTACTCCCCTGTGCTTGTATACAGTCTTGGATTATGTCATCCCATACTGTTTTCCTGCATAACTTTTCATTTTGTTGAGTGCAGAGGATCTTTAGTGTTTGTTTAATCAGCAGCTAGTCAATGTTTTGGTTGCTCCCCCAAAACTTTGTTATGGTTTATGATTATGTGTCCAAAGAGCTGTTTGCTATCTTGTACTGGTTTTAATCACTATACTATCTGCATGCTTCGAACTCTTGACTGAGTTCATCTTCACAAATCCCCTGTGAGATGAGACACTGGTATTGTCTGTATTGTGCAGATGGGAAGCTGAGGCACAGAGAGACTAAGGTCAAAGTCTTCTGTTAGTTTTGAATATCTAGTTTGAGCCACTGAACTACCACTGTTTCAGAGTTCTTAGCATTATATGGTTAGAATGTGTTCTTAGCATTAGATTAATAAAATGCTTCTCACAGTTAATTGGATCTGTGAGCATTTAATACTTCTACAGACCAAGTTTCTGTATCTTCTGGTAAACATCCTGAAAATGAAAAATATGTGGGTTTGGACCACAGCTAATCTTGAAGTTGAATAATTTGCTCAGCATCAAACAGGGACTCTGTCAGACTTTATGGGCAGTATTCAGTCATAAGAACATCTATTACCACCCTCGTTCAAAGAGAAGGGGAAGACGCAAAGCTATGTAGCGTCATTAGACCTCCACGTACGTAATTGCTCAGGACAGTTTATTATTAGTAAGCTGGATTTTTTCCTGAGGTATTCATGACAAGTTTATCATTACTTTCTTCCATCTGTTTTGACTGCTATCATCAATCCTTACTCTTCCTTGAAATAAGAAACAAGCTCTTTTGAGACACTAAAGCACTGTTGTCCTATGACATTTATTGACAAGAAGGTGATTCAGGTGCTAGAAAATTTAATTGCTATTCCTTGGCATTTCTTAGGAAATTACTTTGTCTTTAGAGTATTCATTTAATGGGAAATCTGCTAAGCTGCTTTGTAAGTTGTTGCATTTTCTGGCCAAATGAGAATTCCAGATAAGATTCTCCTTGCAGTATCGGCTGCCACAGATATAAAGAGGTATTTCATCATTCCTATTCAGTGCATATCAGACGAGCTTCTCCGCTTGTCTGCGGCTTTAGTTGTCTCATAATTCACTCAGCTTTGGACCATATCATTCACTGGGATGCGATGACTCTTTACTAAACCCTCTAATGCAGCATGTAGTACCTAGTAGGTGCAGTTGTTAAGAAAGTCTATCAGGTGATTAAAATTTCCATTCTAGGAAAATACTTGGGTTTGAGTGTTACTTGGATGGACTTTTCTGTTCAAGGTCAAGTGAATTCTGGGTGATTCAGTTGGAAAGCAGTCTTACTTTTAGTTCATTTACTTGATCTGTCATGCTTTCCTCCCTCTTACATGGTGAAGAATCTTAGAAATGTCTTTCTGCTACATGCACTAAAATGGATCCTTACTTTAGCGACTCCACATCCAGGAAAGCTCTCCTGAAAAAGGTTTACATCATGGTACATTTTATTTCTGAAAAATTCTGTTAAAAAATTATAAAGGTCAATGTCACTTAAAACATGTTTAAAAAGACAGTTACTGATAAGTAGAAGAGGTGGTAGGCTTCCATACATAAGGAGGTATTTGATTTACAGGAGTAAATTGAATTATAAACAAACTTGTATTCTTTTGAAATGACATAAGTTGAATAAATTTCTGTTAAGAACTCATGGCATCAGTTTCTGGCATCACTGCACAAAATTATATATGAGGTTTCTAAAGGTTCTAGTGTGTATGTTTTAAATTCCTTGTGGCTATTGGAATCAAATCTTGAAATTTGTTTGCTTTTGACACAAAATGTCACCTATGTCTTAAACACATGTAACAGTAAAAAAGATGTTTAGTTTTTCATACTGTAGGTCAAAAGCCTCATTCAACCACATATTTTTAGAGATCTAAAGGCATAGCTTTTAATAACATCCAGTGCTGCTGAGCATTGCTGCCTGTTATGTTCAAAAAACAAGGAACATCCAAATTCCATGAGCTTCATCTACCTAAGCATATTCTGTTCAACTCTTTGAATCCATTCTCCTCTCATAAGTTAGCTCCATAACACCAAGCCGTTAACTCTTCCCATATTTGGAATCACACTTTGTTCTATAATTGACGTAATTTTTGTGAGCTGGATTGTTCTGATTTCCAAACAATTGCCAAGTGATGGTTTTGCATGAATAGGCAACAACTCAGCAATTTAGATTAACATACAAGTAATAATTAGCCATTTGTATCCAATAGTGTATTTTCTTGCTTGACTTTTGGTCAGTTGAGAATGTTCTGCAATTTTATATCAAGAGCATTCAGGGTTCCTGGGTTGTTCATCTGATACGGGATAATAATGCACTTGCTTTAGAAAGAAATATGAGACTGCATAAAAACTGTGCAGAAATAATGAATATAAAGTAGATAAGAAACCTCCATTATCTGTCTCATAACACAGGAACAAGAGGATGTGAAATTAAAGCAGCAAGTTCAAAAGTGTTAGAAAATATTGTCTCATAAAATTGATGTTTCATGCATGCTGCTAGAGGATATGTGATTAAGACCCAGAACTTTTTACAACTGAAGTACATAATGCAGTTCTGCCTGCTGCCCCTACTCCGTGCTGCTGTTGACCCTTCCTATTTGAGTCCTGAGCTGTGCTCATGAAGAACTTTTGTACAGCTGAGCTGCAGTTGTGTTCTGTGCTTCTTGTGATTCTGTCACCAAAACCTCCAATGCTTGGATTCTCATATCCAAGGTAAAATCTGTTCAGGAAAGTAAATGAGCAAACATATCAATGGAGTAAAATCAGGAGATGTGAAAATACTTTTTTTCAATGTTTTTATATATGTGTGTGTGTGTGTGTACATATATATATATGTAGTTTCCAGGTGCACTAAAAATTAGTAAGAGTTCTTTATTCCCAGTTAATGTTAAGAAATACAAATGAACCTTCATTGCTGTATTTTTAGGAAAAAAACTTATTTAATATGATGCTGATAGAGTTTTTCTTTGCCAGAAAAAAACCCCAAACTGCTGTGTGCATTCCAGAATTTAAAAAGTCTTCCACGATCTTTTAATTTGGAAAAGTGAAGCTCAGATTATTACTCATGTGAACATTTAAGCTTTTGGGAAATAGTTTGGAGATGTGGTTTCTTTTGTGCTTGGGGTGACACCAAAATGTATGTGCTGTATTGAACCGTTTATATTGCTTCAGGAACATTGCATTGGATATTACATTAGGAACATTGATCTGTCCTCTATATGTCAGGTGATGCTTGAAGTCCATTCTCCTGGACTTTTGTATAGGGCCTAAAAGCTTGATTGTGATGAATTTCAAGTTAGGAATATAGGTTTTCAGAACAGCTGAGGACATTTATTTAACAGAGAGCCTTTAAGACCTTTCTTCCCAATTGACTGCATTGCAGGGGTAGATGATTGCAATAGCAAGTGCACTGACGTGCTTTGAAGTTTTAAGTGGGTTGTTAAAAAATTGTTCAGTGGGACATTTCTTGGCCATTGCCATCCCTTGTTTTGCTATACTGTTTGAGAGGAGATAATAACTCTATACTTCTTATGCTTTGTTAGACTTGTGGCACTTTGTTCTGATACTCTTTTTGATGCTTTTGTGCTGTAAGTTTGCCGAACAGCTAGTTTTTCTTCTTCTCACAACAAAAAGTTGATCTTGAGCCTGCAGATTATTGAATCTGATTATTAAAGCTGGCTATTCAAAAGAGAGGAACTTTGCTTTTGGCTCAGGGGATAACAAGATACCTTAATTTTTACTTAAGTCTTACAAATTCTCGGTGTTTTTAATAGTCCTATTTTAAAACAAGGGCACTTAACGTGATTTTTCAGTGGTATATACAGTTAATGAATTAATGAATTTAATTTTAAAATCATAGCTGCAGTGTTGGTTTTAGCATGCCTAAGGACAGAATTTTGCATATAATGTAAATTGAGCAGTGCTTACGAGGAATGCCCTGCATGTGAACATGAGTCTTAAAAAAGTCTCATAAAATATGTATTTGTGGTTAATTCTTAAATAGTATTTTGTTTTCTTCTGTCATAAGCTTCAATCTGTGGTGCAACTTCTAGTTAGCTATTGACTGTAATTGTCAGCAATGGCTTGTGCTTTACAATTAAAAGCATTCAAGTGCGAGATACTGATTGGGGTCATGCTCATTACAATCAGTGTCTTCCAGTGTGCTCAGAAAGCAGTTTACCAAAATAATGTTGAATATTTATGAGTGCAGAAAACTATGCTTATTTGATGGGAAAACTGCTTATGCATTTGACCCCTTGCATTCTGTTCCAAGAAGAAAGACACTCCAAACCCTCTTGGAGTATCAGAAGGGAGGCTTGGCTAAAGCACTGTCCTGAAATTAAGGAAGTTGAATTCTTTCATTTACATGTTCCAAGTTCAACATGGTAATATTTTTCAAGATTTCCTGAGTTTCGTAAGTTTGCAACTAGATGTGCAGTAAATACACTTTCCTATATCAAACTGTTGTTATGGCTACTTCTGTAATTGTTGCTGCTACTTAGTTCACAGATAAGAGCATTCTCAGGTTGTTATATCTAGCTGGTGCAGGGTTGCCTAAATTGGTGATTAGCTCCTAATCTTTTGCGTGTGGAAGTTTTTTTACCTCTAACTATGGATCTGTAAATGGATCTAAAAGACAATAAATTCATAGAATTTTTTATGTCTATGCCAAGCATCACTATCAAAGCCCTTCAATTTTAGGGCATGAGGCTTGTTACACTTATGATGTTTCATCCCATGTTTTACTTACGTTCTCTCCAGATGTTGCTTTACTCTCCACCTTCTCCTGCCTTGCATCTACACAACAAGTAGGTCACTAGCTCTTACCCTGTGAGAGGCTGCCTGTTATGCTATCAGCATGTGCCTGCCCTCTGGAGAGGAATGTGGTGTGAGTATTCAAAGTATCCTCTTTGGCTTGGGCAGCCTTGTTATAGCATGTCTGTGGTCTCTATATGAAAGGTCGATCTGTAGGTTCCCTCTTGGAAATATTCTGAGTTCTGTGGTCAGACAGACTGATCTGTGTATTTTGCTTTCTCATTCTGACTCCCATGGGTTATTTGATCTGGCTTCTCTCATCATTTCCAAATTTGCTTTCTGGATTTCATTTCCATGGAAAGATGAAACTCGTAGTCTTCTTTCTAAATGACATCCCTCTGAAGTGACATTTTTGTCATGCCTTACATATCTAAGAATTCTCTCCTTTTGTGGCCACAGGTCTACGGGTTTTACAAAATCAGTGCAGTTTGTGTCCGCTTTTGAAGGACAAGAGTGAGGTCCTTTGTTCAGGCGATGTCTTCATTCAAGGTGGACTGAGGAAAGACTTGAAGTAAAACAAAATGTCACTGACATTCACCTGGCTGTGGAAGACTGTGCTGCAATACTAACGAGGATATCTGCCTAGTTACTGTGTACATAGCATTGAATTATTTTTTACTTCGACTGACAGTTGCTTGCCTCTGGTCTTCCAAGGTCTTTGCATTCAGCAAATAAAGTTTCTTTTATATGATGAAGTATTAAGTAGCTTAAATTGATACTGCAAATATTCTAATTGTTACTTAGTAGGAAAGAGCATACAAAAAGTAAAAGTTCTTCGTCATTTCCCTTGATCTGGGATAGTGGCCAGAGACATTTATTGTATTTATTATCTTGTTTTCCTTTCCACGTCCAGATCAAAATACAGACTTTATTTATCTTTATTTAAAGGTTCAGAACACTGTTTGTGGCTGGTGAGCACTGTGATGTGGACACACTAGAATGGTCAAAAAGAGTCTTCAAGGTACCTGTCTTGGACCACTGGTGGCAAACTGGTGAGTGGTTTAAAATCCCCTTTGTAAAATACAGTGAGGAGAGATTTTCAGACTTGATTACCTTTGTCAGCAGGTTGTCATCAATGCACTGCATGAATTTGGATTTGTGTTGTCCTTCCAGAAGATACCAGGGTGATTATAGTCCCCCATCAGAATAAAGGCCTGTGAATGTGAGACTTGTTCCATTTGTTTGAAGAAGGCTTCATCTACCGGCCTCACCCTGGTCAGGTCTTCAACAGATACCCACTGCAACAGCACAAATGTTAGTCTGTCTCCCACTGCTCTTCACCCAGAAGTTGTCAACTGGCTCCCGATGTGAGCTATGACAAGGGAGGACCCCTCTATATTAAGGTGCAGCACCACCCCCCTTGCCTCCCAGTGCTTTATTAAGTGCATTCTATTGAATGCAAGCTAATAAACTGGATCTGTATTTAAAGTGGAGAATGGTCAGGTCTAGTAAATGGGATGAAACAAAAATGCTTCTCCCCACACTGTCATGTATTCTTGGACTTTCCTTGAGATCAATATGCTCAAATGCTTGGGGGAAGAAGTATGTTCTCCTTTCTCTAAAAGGCTCCACTTGTCCTGGAGCACAGCAGCCATGGTCGCAGGTGAAAGCAGCTTTCCCTTCTGCTGTTCACTCATCTCCTCTTTAGCAGGATATAAAATGTATCCCATTAACTGTGAAAAAACAGGCAGTTCTGTCGCATTCATCCATGTCTGTCTCTTGTCAAAATGCTGAAAGTGGATTTCTGTGCGGCAAAAGCCGTTTCAACCAAACAGTATTGGTTTTCAGTACATGAGGTTAAAGGTGTATGTGCTGAATGTGAAATATTTTACAGAGTAGATAACTGGCTGTGTACTTCATTAGACATATGCTAGGTTAGTGACTGATGACAGAATAGAGGACCCACAGATTCAGAAATAAAAATTTTCTAAACTATCTCCAAAATAAAAAAAATTACATACTAAAAGCACAGAATAAAAACCTCTAATCACTTCTGTCAGGAGGAAGTTGAGACTATTAGCTGTGTTATGTAGAACTAATAAATTTTTAAAATGCATCTTTTTTATAATGAAATTAATTACCTCTTTTGCCATTTAATTGCAGCTGAAGTTATAAACTGCTGGTTTGTTATACCTCAGATTGAAAGTTTCTGACTTATTTCTACATATGAAAATGCTTCTGACCTTTTCTAGTCTGACAAATTGGTACTTATTCCCTAAGCTGATATTTATCTGCATTCTTCCAAAACAAGGGCATTATGGAACTGTGGGAAATGCTGGCATCTTAATTTTGCCTAAATACTGTAGATCTCACTTAGGCACTTATGTCTTAGTTGTTGGCCCTTTCAACTAAGGCTAAAGCAGAAGATGGAGGAGGAGGAGAAGTATCTGGGTACGTAGTGTTTCTTATATAATGGGGTAATTTCTATTCCTTTGTTAATGACTGAGAAAAGGAAGGAAAAGATGAGCTTTGTAGAGATGAGAAGTGACTGAGTCATCATTTGAGATGGAAACGAGCATGAGTTAAGGGAAACAGAAGGCTGACAAAAGTATTATGAAATAGGAGTGTGAACCACTTCTTTCTTCAGGTTAAGTAAGGTATCTTCAAAGCTCTTGGCCACTTTGCTATTTATATAACTAGAAATAAATCAGTATGGACAAAGAAACCTGGATTTCTTTCATTTGTTCTTGAAAGATTTATGGAGTATGTGAAATCACTGTGAGTTGAAACAGTACTTTGAAACAGAGGAAAGCTTTCTTTAAGGGACTTCAAAGCAGCTACACCTGGAAAAGCTGATTGCTTAAAACTGATTTGTGTCAGTACACCTTCATCAATAACACTCGTTTCAAATGTTAATGTGTGTGTTACAAGTATAGTAAGCGCATCTTACAAACTGTGAAATATAAGTCACAGGATCAATGAGTGGCAAGTAGGATTTGAGGCAGTAAGGCCTGGGAAGAACTTGCTATTTTCTTTGGAGATATGGCAGTGGATGAAAGAATGTTTTCCGATCCTGTGCTCAGCTGTACCTGGAGAGAGGAGAGTTTTGTTTGGGATTGTGCAGTTTAGTTTATGTTTATTTATACAAATTGACACTTAGCACTTAAATAGCAATTTTCATCTTCAAAGTAGTTGTGCAAACACAAGCAATTAATACTTTTAACACCCCTGTGAAGTAAGTACAGTTATTCAAGTCTTGCAGACATTAAATAGAGAAAGACAAGTATTTTTTCACAAGCTATCGAGGAAGCCTTAAGTTCAGTTTCAGAATACAGATTTTTTTTTTTTTCCCTGAGAGATAAATTTTCTTGTCTTATTTACATATGTTTTGTGATATTTTTTCTGAATGGCAAGAGGAATGCACATTCTGAACCTTGCTTTCTAACTCTGAGTGTAGTTATGTTTTAAGGATATGATACAGTTGCTCTGTTTCAGTGTTCCAGGTAACTAAATTACAAGGAGCCTTGCCAAATCTATTTGAAGTAGCCTAAACAGTGTTTGGGTTGTGCCTGCTGTGTCATATCACTCATCCTGAGGCAGGGGCCTCAATACACAAAGAAATATGAGTTTGGCTTACCTTGGTTTTGAAGCTAGCCTTGAGTTCTAGGAAAAAAAACAACAAACCACAAAAACACCAGCCAGGAGGTTGTGGTGAGCTGTGGAAGCATAAAGCTCTGAAAGTTTGTGTTAAACATCTTCAGCTGCTTTCATGTTAGCTAGAAAATGAAACTCTGCCACATCACTTGACATTTTGAAAAAATGGTAAGTCAGATTTCCATTTCTTCATGATAAGTATAGGATATAAATAGTTTTTTACTCTTGATATTTTTGAATAAAAACATTTTGAGACTCTGTCTTTGAGGCTGTATAGGAATATTCAGATGAAACAGAACTGAAGCTGAAAAACCAGTAATAAAATTTAACTTGCATAAAATCTCAGTCAAGAGAGAGGTTTCCATAGAACATTTTTTGTCGTGTTCTGTGGAACTCAAAGTTACAGAGTGTGCACGTGTAGTAGGCTCAAACTGAAGGTATCTACTCTTTCCTGTGTATCAGCTCACTAGCAGACTAAACTATGAAACGATTGTGTACATTTTCTGTTTTCACGGAAATAGAAATTACTGTTATTAAGTAATTAAACATAGTGATTTAATAATGGCTATACCGATCTTTTATGATGACTATATAAACAGAACAACTGTATCGTTGAATTCAGTTTAAAAAATATGAATCATGGGTAAGTGCACTATTTCCTGGGACAATCACGTATGGGGGAAGAGTTTATTAATGTGATCTCCAGGCAGCATGACATGGTCCCCAGACTTCAGTTTCCATTGTGTTGTCTTGGCAACATAGCGCAGAATCTTCTTTGAGTATCTGGTAAGATGGATTGTGCAACTGAATTCTGTTAGCTAATCTTTCCTGGTTTGCACTAAAGAACTGTTCTTTAGGTGAATTACCTTGCCAGGCTAGACTTCCATCTCCCATTTGTCTATTGGATTCCATGTTTTGTTCTTCTTTTATCTTCCACTTTGCCACATTCAAAACTGCAGATCGGTCCAGTGATTTCGTTTAATATAATGAAATTTTCAGACCCAAAGGCAGCAGGAAAGATAAACTAAAGAAAGGATGGCTGTTTAGTTTGCAACACAGAGTCAGTTCTTGAATGTTTTTTTTGGAATGCCAGAAATTTAGGTCTGGAGTTACAGGGAACAGGAATCTGGAGTTGAAATGGAAGAGATGAAACGAATTTCTTCCAAAGTCCAGGAGACTGGTTTAGGTTATCAGATACCTCAGGGTAGATGCAGTTCATGCTTTTGAAAGATGTGTGTGTCCTGTCCAGGATATGATCCTGACTAGGATCATATTTTTTTTAGTGAAAGCTGATAACCTGAAAACAGTTCTACGGAAGTGGGAATTACTCGGTAGAAACTTCTGCAGCTCTGCAGCCCTCATTTACTGAGTCCCCTGAGCATTATTTACTGGATAACTGAATTTATAAGAGGCATTCATGACATTTGTCACGTTTTCACCTGGAGGCTTGCATTCTGTCCTTTAAGGGCATAAAAAATATAGGTTGTTTCAGTTATTGTTAGTTGTTTAGTAATCACATGTGGACTGTATGTCATTAGTAACAGTAGCTCATCATTCCTTCAATGTCTTCTTAGGACACACAATTCAAATAGGTTTTTGGTTGCCCTTATTGAAGGAGAGAGAGGAAAAAATGTTTTTTAGTGGCCACAGGCATTGCCAAGGCAGAGACTGACCTTTCAGTTCTGCATGGTTTTCTCATTCTTGGACATCAAAGAAGTTGTGTCTGGATTGTATACATAGTCTCTAGGGTGTTTTTGGTTTGAGTGAATCCTTACAGCTTCATAGGTTTGTTGTGGCATTCAGTGGTATTTACTGTCTTCCACATTCCACAAAGTATGCTTTCTCCAAAAACGTTTCTCATTTGAGGGTTATTTCAGATGTACATTGCACATGGCTTTCAGTTGTCCCGTGCGTTTTGGGAAATGTGCATTGATGCTGGGCCAGGCTTGGGGGAAAAAAAAAAAAGATGTATTTTTATTTATGGAATTTATTGCAATTTGAACATAGTTGAGTCAGTAAATGCACTAGGTCCTTCTAGTAAAAAAAAAGCATGCATCTCTGTACTTCACGTTTCTGTGAAGGTTCTCTTATCCTCATGGCAATACTCTGTTTTTTCCCCACTGGTCTGCTCTTCCTCTGTGTTGATACAAATTCATTATCAGCTTTGCCACTGCTATTCTGCCTCATTTGTGCTGACATTTTCTAATTTAGAACTGATAGAAAGTGTGTATTAAGCTTTTCTGTTCCCATTTGATTTCAGTTTCTCAGTGCTTATTAATCTTAATATTTTCTGATTGTCTTCCGCATGCAGTCAGGGACATACATTAATATGGATGAAGTATAAATGTTTTCCTCCTTAAATTTTCATTGCTATGATTCAGATGATTGAAAATAAAAGAACTATAAAGCAGTCTTAAGTTACAGAGTTGAGCCATGAGCAATATTTAGTATGCACTGAATAGGCAAATGAAGAAGACGAGGGGACGCGTTTAGGAATGGATATGTTAAAATTGAATAGTGCAGTCTCATCTCTCTGAAGGAGATGAGCTGTGACAGCACCTCCAGTTCGTATGAGTGTGTAGATGTTACAGGTTGTTGATCTCTTTCTTGTCACATGGCAACTGCTTTTTTATGTTACTCGGAGAATAAAGTCCTCATTAGTGTAAAGTAGATGATTTTAGAACAGTAAAGCTAACAGTAAGTGTCATGGATCTAGTGTGTGGAAGGGATGAACCTTTGCAGGACTGAGGGCTGCTTTTCCATCTTGGCAGTATTACTATGCATACAGTATATTAAGATTCCTCAAAACAATTAAACAGTAAACAGTTAGCACTGAGATGTGTAATTACTTTGTATATTCTCCATTTATCTCTTAGTAAATCATCATGTATCAGTTATGATGTCACAGTAGGATAAAAATAATTTGAAGTTTATTTTGTCTGAAAATATAATTTGATGCATTGCCTGACTGAATAGATCTTTTAACGTGTCATCTGACATTTTCCAAATACGACCAAAAAGCTTTCTGTTCTACTCTAATCTTGGCTGTCATTTTACTATAGGCAGCTTATAAGATGTACATTATAACAGACTATTTGGAGGCAAAGGACCCTGATGAACTTACAAAAATGAATGCATAAACTTCTGGTGCTTTATTACTGGCTTGCCAGTTAGTGATAACCAATTATTTCCTGCTTTGGTTTTAATATTTGTCATGGCCCACAAACCTTTAACTAAACTAGTTGGACCTTCCTTGCAGTTACATTTTGTACATTTATTCTGGAGATTTCATTTGAATGGGCTTTGTAATCTTCAGAGACCTTGTGTATAGCTATGATACCAAACAAATACTTTGCAGTTGGTAAGTACATTCTGTGATTAGATCATTGTGAAAGTAAGCCTTTGGTGAATTTTCATGGTTTTGGGAGTTGATTTTGTTTTCAAAAAAGTGAATTGAATACAGGAATAGAACTGTTATATGAGAAGAACTGTTATATGTATTTGGTCTTCACAAGGGTAATATGTATTCATGGTAATAGATGCATTATGACAAGTGCTTTAAAGCATTTTGAAAATACTAAAAGGATTGCTGGTTTCTCTTCTGATCTGCAATTTTAAACATAAGCATGGCAATTCAGGCACTTTTAGAAAATACATTGCTTTATAAACAAAATGAAAAAGGTTACTGGAAAACAGTACAGACAACAGTAGAATGGACAATGATGTGAGAGCTATATTAATTTTCATTACCCATTATATGAAGGATGATTTTGTAGTTAACATGTACAACTGGACACTGCATAGTTGACTTGAGCTAATTTAATTGTGTATCAGTGAAGATAACTGTAAAAAAAAATGTGGTCTCATTATCCTTTTACACCTTGGCTGTGTATTCCCATCTTCCTTGGGTGTTGACTGTGAGTGAGCAAGACAGTTTTGAGCACAAAGGTTCCTAGCTGTTGTTGTACATCATTTGTCAGAGCACAGCTTCTGAAAGTCAGGCACATAGGTAAGTGGAAACTTTTGGATTAATTAAGTCAGGCGTACATGTAGACTCCCCAAGCTACTCACTAAAGAGTGCACTTTTTGCTTCTGGATCAGCAGCACCTTCTCTGACAAAAGAATTTTCTGAGGTGCAAGTGCAAAAATATGCCTGTATCAGACTACTCATTAGCTGTCCAATTTATGTTGGATATTTCAATAACATTGAATTAGCTTTATAATAATATCATTCACTTACTGGTAGAGTGGGAGAAAACAAAGAAGATCACATCTGTGATGTGGACTATTTCTTTACATTAGCCCTTATCCTGAAAGGTAGAAGCATAAGAAGGGACTTGGGACACCTGAACAGCTTTGATTTTAAGGCCATCTCTCAGTAACTCTCTCTTCTCTGTCTCAGTGAAGTACTTTTCATCATTCTCAAAGGTGCACCATGTTGTTTGCATTAAAACTCAGAGCAGATATGGAATGCATTTACCAGACTGGTTGTGAAACATTTGTCTTCCAGTATAAAACATTGCTCTTCAAAACAGCTGTTTCATTGTCACATTGTAAGGTGTTACGCAGAAAGGAAATTGGTTTTATGATCTGTTTGTCCCTAAAAAGCCTTCCACAGCTGGAGGGCAAGCTAACTTGGTAGCATAGTGAGTGGACAGTTAATGCCCAAATGTTTGGGAAAAAGACAAGAGTTACTGTTCAGTTCCTTACATTAAAAATATGGAAGTTCCTAAAGTCTTCAGCACTGGAAATCTGTCTAGGTGCTGTGCATTAATTTCAGAGAACCTGCAGCTATGAACAAATGAGTGTCGGGTAAGGGATGTCTGTATATGCAGAAATCTGATTTAAGGTGTAAGTGAAATACAATGTACACTTGACAAGTGTTATCCATCTTCAGACTGTTGCAGTTTCAACTTTTCAGACCTGAATCTTGTAACCTGCACATAGAGCCTGACTTGAATTGTAAAGAAACCCACCTTAATTGAAACCAAAGGTTCATAAGAGACTTTATTTATTGGAAATCTATAAAAGGGCCACACAGTACTTGTATTACTCATAATTGTTAAGGAAAATATCTCTTTAGTACTTAAAATGCTGTGTTTTTCTGAACAGTGATGATTGCTTTTCAGGAGGATTTTGAATTGAATTGTATTCCCCTTTCAACTCGGACTGTTTTCTCACTGACAAAAAATGCTGTCCTAGAAAGAGGCTGTTGTTTCCTAATAGGTTTGGGAAATTGATATTTCAATCCAGCATCCTGTTTGGAAGATATGTGTTGATTTCCCAAGAAATGTACAGCACAGCTTCGTGCTGTCCTTTGACAGTGCTCCTTTGTGATTCTACATTGTAAGGGAATCTTTAGCATTCAGGAGCTGTTAAACTAACACAAAGAGCAGATGCTTTTGGGATTTCGTCTCTGAATTAGTATCTGATCCAAGTGCCAAAAAGCCCATATTTGTTTTCATGTATATAAAAAGTCTTGCTGGCCTATGGGAACTGAATGTACAGCTTAGAGATTAGCGCTCTGGGTAAATATGAATATTATATATCCATTGATAATTGAAAACACAATAGAAGAAAGAGGAACAATTGTAAAGACCTTTTCACAAAGTTTTAGAACTTGCGATTCTTCAGAATAAATGGCCTTGTGTTCAGGCTTAGTCACTGTTGTCCAAAAAGCAGGTACAAATACAGACAAATTATTGAAATGAAGTTTCCTTTCAAGTTTGTATTGATTTCATTAGCAGTGTGCTAGAGTGTCAAGCAAATCCAAACTAGTTTTCAAGAATTTTTCCTCTCCCCTTAGGGTCTTTGGATTGAGCCTCTTGATGAGAAATGTTTGTCAATTCCCAGTCCACACCGATGTTACTGGTACATGAGGCTAATGGGGTGCCGTGCTCCCTCTCTCAGTAGCAAACCTAATTTCTGTTTTGCTGATAGGAGAATGTCTTTCTTGCCTGATTGGTTGCAGTATGTTTTGTAGCTCTCACTGTGCAATATGTAAAGCAACGTATACACCGTGCTACCACTTATTTTCCTAACACAGTCAAAAAAGAGACTGTTCTACTGTCTTCTCCAATTCACTGTTCCCTCTGTTCCAAGTAAAAGAGGAAAATTCTTCAGTATAAATACTGTGCAGAAAATGAAGCTCCCAAACTGTTGAATACATTGTGGTTTTCTGCAACTTTTCAGTGTAATCACGGATGGTGTATGGTAGATAATTTTGATATTTTGTCACCACTGTCACTATAAGCCTGGGTATTCTGTGTGTCACAAGAAAAGATTCCCCCACGACTCTGCATGGTGTTTGCATTATGTAGAAGAAGGAACCAGGAAAGATTGGGAAACAAGAAAGCAAACTTTTTAGTCTGTCTTTATTAGCATGGAGGGTTGATAATTTTTATTCTACGTCCCACAGCTGTATTTAGGCCCTAGCTTAGCTGTTCTGTTTATGCTAAACCTTCCGCAACTTACTAACACCTACTGTAAAAACACCACAAGAGTTTCTAAGTTTGTTCTTGTTCTTGCTTGTTCAAGCACTTGAATAGTCACGTAACACTTCAGAAGTGGCAGATGAATGTTAGGGAGGTTGAAAAAATTCATAGCAAAATTTACTCTAATTTCCTAATGCAAGAATATTGAAATTAGGTTTGAACATACTGATCAGCTGAGCATATAGAGCTGGAGACAAACCTGCTTTGTTTGCTGGTGCTTGAGGGTGGCATGAACAATGAATTCCAGGCCAAGTGACCTGAGACCTGATACATCTTCTGAATGATAAAGATGTATTTTTAAAGTAAAGTCTCATCCTGCGCTCCTGCTAATATCAAAATCCACCTACACTTTGTTTTCTGTGGCTCAGAGCTACAGCAGCATTTCAAAGTAATTTCTGTAGATTTTTTTCCTTAAAGGGAAGAAGTGAAGAGCAACTGAGCTTTTTTCAGTCTTAGACTCTCTGTTATATGACTTGATATTTCTGTTCTTTTATAATAACAACTCTGGTAGTATAACAATTTTATGTGAAATTAAGTATCGTAAGAAAGAGAGGCAGTTGAGGAGGGAAGGATTTCTGGCTGCCTAACTATGGGGATAATTAGGAAGGCGTCAGCGTTACTGGAAAGCATTGATGACAACTTTCTGACACAAGCAGTGGAGGATGCCATGAGGAGTGGTGTCTCCTCAGCCTTATACTAACAAACAGGGAATACCTTGCTGGTGCTGTGAAGGTTGAGGGCAGCCTTGGCTGCAGTGACCATTGTGGAGTTCAGTAGTGGGCAAGGAGGAAACAGAGCAAGATTGTAATCATGGACTTCAGGAGAGCTAACTTTAGCCTCCAAAGATCTTCTTGGAAGAATCCTGTGAGAACAGATCCTGCAGTGAAGAGGCTTCCAGGAGAGCTGATTGATATTCAGGGATCACTTCCTCCAGACTCAAGAATGATGCATCCTGATGAGCAAGAAAACAGGCAAAGGGGGAAAGAGACCCCTGTGTGGTTGAATAAAGAACTCCTGGCATTACTCAAATGTGACCAGGAAATACACAGGAGATGCAGGCAGGTTCAGGCCACTTGGAATGAGTATAGAGAGGTTGTCAGATTAAGTAGAAGTGAGACAAGAAAATTAAACAAATGGAAATGCTGAATTCTGCACCTGTGGGATGGGGTAACCCTGGATTTACAGATTTGGAAATAAGAGAGGCTGGAGAGCAGCCCCATGGAAAGGGACCTGGGAGTCCTGGTCAGTGGCAAGTTGCACATGAGTCAGCAGTGCCCTGGCAGCCAGGAGGGCCAGCCCTGTGCTGGGGGCATCAGGCCCAGCATCACCAGCCAGGCAAGGGAGGGGATTGTCCTGCTCTGCTCTGACCTGGGGCGGCCTCACCTCGAGTGCTGGGGACAGCTTTGAGTGCCACAATATAAAAAAGATGTGAAGCCATTAGAGAGCATCCAGACAAAGGCTACAAGGATGGTGAAGGGTCTGGAGGAGAAGTCATATGAGGAGCAGCTGAGATCACTTGGTCTGTTCAGCCTGGAAAAGAGGAGACTGAGGGAAGACCTCATTGCAGTCTTCAAAATCCTCACAAAGGGAGGAGGAGAGGCAGGTCTCTTTCATGAGCAGTGGCTGAACTCAAGGGAATGGCATGAAGCTGAGCCAGGGGAGGTTTAGGTTGGATATTAGGAGGAGGTTTTTCACCCAGAGAGTGGTTCGGCTCTGGAACAGGCTCCCCAGGGCAGTGGTCACAGCACCAAGCCTGGCAGAGTTCAAGAAGTGTTTGCACAATGCTCTCAGGCACATGGTGTGACCCTTGGGGTGCCCTGTTAAGGGCCAGGAATTGGACTTCGATGATATCTGTGGGTCCCTTCCAACTCTGCGTATTCTATGATTCTGTGAATTCCAAGTGTTCCATTCTTTGCCTAGGAATTTTATTTTACTTTTTTTATTTGGATGTGCTGAGCATCAAACAACTTGGAATTAATAAATACTTAATGGAACTAAAACCACCCTTAACTGACAATATGTGTATTCTCTTAATAGAATCTGGTTCTCCAATTACTGCTTCCTGCATTGGTTTGGGAAACTCTACAACACCTCTACCAGGACAGGCAGGAAAACCAGTGCCTGGATATAATGGTAAGACTATGCTAAAAATGTTACTGGAAAGGACATTGCTGATGTTCCTGAGTAAGTGCTCCTTACTTGTCATATCTTGCAGCAAAACAAAATTACAGTCTTATTAACGCATTTTCCTCCTTTCTGCTTTTTTGTGTATTGTGGAATGTGACTGTGAATAAAAAATTAAGAGTTATGTTCAAGAAGATTGATCAACTACTATATGAAAAGGCTAGCGCACACTTTGACACATTACTTGCCTACACTTTTACATGCACTTCTGCACTTTGACACAAATTGAGAGAAGGTGTAAAGCAAACTATCTTTCAGTACCTGTGGAGCAATTTTTTCCAGTCAGGAGAAATGGTAGACTATGGACAAACATGGAAAGGATGAGCACTCATTGTCTGGAAGATATTTGCATGTAGGGGTACAGCCACAGGATTAACAATGTAAAAGTGTTTTAATTTCTGGGAACCCTGATTTTGACACAGTTCTCAAGAGTTACTTGGAGGCTGAAAAGTAATTACGTTAAAGATCAAGTGGTCTTCAGGAAAAGGTCTCACATCATTGGTCAGAAAGAACTAAGCTGTTATTTTCTTTTAATACATGTAAGTGGTAGTGAGCATAAAACCAAACATTTTTAGCAGCTCTTGGTTTCGACATTTACGGTTATGACATGAAGACTAGCAATAGCTTAAAAACAACATTAAAACAAAAAGCCATGAAGCTCCTCCAGAGTTCTAATAAGTAGGAAAGAGTGAAAGAATGTAATTGCATCACACATGTTTTCAGATGATAGTCAGGACTAGGAAGAAATATGAGTAGCAAGAATATAAAAATTTCTGATGAATATTTTGGAATATTGTGGCTTAGTGTAAGTAAAGAAATTCTTCAGAGAGAATGATGTAAGCTTTGCGAACGACATTTCCAAAGGAAACAAAAGAGCACTAAAATTCACTGAAAATTTATGTAACAACTTTATCTCTTTCAATCTTTGACAAAATAGGTCCTGTAATGCAGCTATTCATAACCTCGTGATTTTTAAAAATTACTCTATATTGGCTGCTGTCTTGCTGTCATCCACTTCTGTTTGATGTTGTTTTCCTACTGTTACTCTATTTATTAGAGGAGATTCTTATGCCAGTTAGAAGAGAGATACTGTGTTTTTAGATTATACATGGGACTCTTAATGGTTGGTTAAAGACATGCTGCAAAATAAATAGAAGGTTGCAAGATCTACTTTTTTTTTAAACACATACAAATTCTTTCCTATTACATATTGCTAAAATGAAACTGATTTGTTACTAATTTTTAAGAGCAAAGGGAATAAGAGTTATGATACCAAAGTGAAGTGGCACAAATTGCATTTAAAAGTGAGTTAAGATACTATATTATTTTGTAGGTCTATTGCCTTAAATCAGAGATTGTACTGTTCTTTCCCCTTGATATACTTGAAACTTTGCAGATATTTTCAGTGCATTTTCAGACTTAACCAGGTCCAGCATTTTGAAGAAATGAGTCAGTTCTTCAGTAATTCAGGAATGAGCAGCATAGTATCTCACTTCTCCAAATTTTTCTGCATTGAAATATGCATCTTGCAAGGAGAAGACTAAATACTGGGATTGGTACCTTGATGAAACAGTTACAATATACTGATTCGATTTTACTTTAGTATCATAAAAATAGGAGAGAAAACACTGACAGCTACACAAGTGGGTCTTTGTAAAACTGGCCTTGTGTACTGGTTTGTGCCTATGTGCTGAGCCATTGCTTTCTGCAGGCTCTTCAGTTACTTTAAAATTACCGTCATCTTCGAAGGAGTAACTTCAGCCAGAAGTAGTACATGACAGATGTTGGCATTCTCTGAAGAGATAGGATATGATATTACTTGTATGAGTCTTAGCAGTGTTTTAGTCAGAAGTCTGTCATCCACTTTCCCCCATTTCTTCTGGAACTTTGTAATACAGAATATAAGATTATTTGTAGAGGTTTAGATTCAGCTGAACATTGCTTTCTTTGCTTGGGCAGGATTCCAAGAGCATGTAATCCTTATCAGCCCAGTCTATCCATATCTTCCCTCCCTGTTTTTCTGTGGTTTAGTTGCTTCACCTAATGTACTTTTATTATCATAGGCCACATGGATGTCTGTCATTCCTTTCTTATGCCCACACCTTGAAATTGAATGGGTGTTTGTAGTAGCTTCATTTCCCAGATGACTGCACACAAGAGGCTACCTCAGATGATTTTCCTCAGAAATCTCAGTATCAGGATACGATGCTTTCACTGAAAGGAGTGGACCAGTGTCATCCAGGGAAAAGGCTTCATTTGAGAGGTCTGGATTCTGTACTGTACTTGAGCATTACCCTGCTGTGCAGCTTTGGGTAGTTCAAGAGTTACTTGATCTCTTTGTGCTAGACTACAATGATCCTTGTTAGCTTGGGGGTATTTTTCTGAGACTCCTGAGAGCCTTTGAAAACCAGATATTATTATTTACTGCTGATAGTATTTCTCACATGAGCTGGGTTAGGCTTCAGTCATCTTGGTTGTTATTTCTTGTTCATGTTACCTACATATTTTTTACTTGTATTTGTCATGTATCTTAATGGTCCTTTGCTATGTGGAAGTTCAGATTTTCCACTATGAAAGTTTCTTTTTCTTTTTAGTTCTGTGTTTTTCCCTTTTGTGACTTTGTGCTATTTCTGTTTCCAAAGCATGAGTTTTATTTAAGACTTTTTGTACTTAAGGCTGAATGCTAATAAAGTCATGAGGTTATCCATTTCGGCACTCTCAAATTTCTTAATTCCTTTTGTTGCTTGGTGTATTGCTGTTCTGAAGTGTGACAGAAGTTGATGTCCATAAAGAAAGACACTTTCCTCCACCTGAAATCACACTACTAAACTTGAGTTTCCTTCCTGTATTATTTTTTTGCAGTCATGATTCTGGATGAAAATAAGAAACCAGTGAAGGCAAAGACTTTGGGAAATATTGTGGTAAAGTAAGAAAAATAAGCATCTTACAGTTAAAAGAAACTTCCTACATGGGTTGATTGTCTTTTGGCTAAAGTTTATATTAAAACCAGACTAATTGAAGTAACGAGAATTGAAAAGTATGTCTGCCTCTGATAGTGATAGCAAACTGCTAGAATGTTTAACGTCCATTAATGCGGAAAAATTGCAGATGAAATTGTGTGAGTGAATGAGTGTGGATTGCTGGGGGTTTTTTTAGACTACAGCAATGTTTATCATTTTCTTAATTACCAGAGTGTTGGCACAGGATGATGCCTTCCTGTTGTGATGGATGAGCAAGACACGGAATCATTCCCTTCACTATTTTGTCTTTCAGTTTAGTGAAATACTACAGCAGTACAGATTGACATGCTTTGGCTTATAGGTGTGGTGCTGCCTCTTCTTTCACTGTCTCCTAATGCCAACTGATGCTCATTGTTAGAGGGAGAATATGTATTTTCTGTTCTCTGTAAAAAAAAAGCAAGATGTCTCTGTGTGTCCTTTGCATGAACCAATGTTCATTTGTAATAGTACTTGGTCAAAATACAAACAGAAAAGGACTCCAGAAAAAAAAAAAAATCAGAAAACCCTGCTATGTATCATGTAGGTGATTTTTATTACCATTTACCAGACTCCTGTCAGATGAGTTCCATAAACTCTAATATTCTTTTTGAAAGTACACCTTTCTCACCACGTTTGCTTAGATAAAAAGGCCTCTGTTTAGATCACACTGTGAATATCAGTTATATTTATCTTGCCTGCTGCCTTCTCACTGTTGCCAGAACCTTTCCTTACTCCTGTAACACTCTACTGCTCCTTACAGCCCAAGCTAGCTCTGTATTCTGAATGTTTTACAGGCTTTTTGGGAAATGGCGTTTTCCTTAAACAGTTGTTTTTTTTCCTCAGAGACACCTGCTTTGTGGTGAATGTGGCAGCTGTAACCACCTCTTTTTTCAGTCACAGAAAATAACTTCACTTCTGAACACTTTTTAACTGCAGCAAATACAAGTCCCAGAGGAAATGTATTTATCTGTTTTCTTCTGTGGTAGATTTTTGGAGAGTTATGGTAACTCAGAATCTTCACTGCTTGCTTAGATGAATGAAAGGAAGTACAAAGATAAGCATTAACCTTCAGTGAACTGAAGATCTATCAAAAGCTGATGCATTGGGATGGATGTACTGATTTTGATGAATTGTCAGCAAAGTGAACTCAGGATGTCAGCAGCAGGCATGCGAGCTGGGAGTGAGAGACAGGAGCTGCAGATGTGCAGCGCTACCAGTGTGGGTGGGCTGGCGCAGTGCTCGCGTGGGAGGTGGAGTTGCCGAGGTGGGAGGTTTTTTACACAGCTCCACTACTGATCTTATGTAACAGACCACTGTGGAGACTACAGCAGTATCACATGGAGTTACTGGACTGGGTAATGCAGATGTGTGTTTTCAGGATGAAGATCTATACCCTGCCTCACTCTCAGCATCTTCAGCTGAGCTGCCAGGACACAGAGGCGTAGGTTTGAGTGCACACATGGTCTCCCCTGAGTCAGCAGACTCATATTTAGGTGGAGTTTTCTTGTGACACATAAAAAATTGGGCTTTCACTCCATTTTTGAGTGTGTGCATGAATTCCATTACTGAGCACAAATACTTAGAATTGCTCCAACCTTTTGTAGACTTTGGTTCACAGTATCAGTAACCCAGGTCAGGGTGGAAAACTGGCTTTCAAAGCTCTCACCTCTGTAGTGCCTGAAGCCATAATAAAACATAGGCTTGTAATCAATAGAGAGAGAACAGGTAGTTTGTAAGAAAATTGATCCTAGCTGCTTGGATATTGAGACTAGTTATTATTATTCATGATATTATTCATGCCTAGTTATTCAGCTAGGATGGAATAAATCATCTTCCAGTTGTGTTCATGCCTCTCCAGTGCCTGCAGGAGTGGCACAGTTAGCTTGGGGTAGGTACTTTGTCTTATCTACCAAAAAAGGAGTGAAATGAACTCCATCCTTAGCAACTCTGCCAAACAAGTTGGATTATATAGGTAGTGTTGGAATATGTGTGCATACATTTTTGAGTTTTTGCTATCTTTAAGTGCTTGTCAGGAGTGATATTGCCACATTAGAAGGTTCTGTTTGGGGTTATTGTCTAATCATTTGGCCAGAATTTATCCTTCGTAATGTCACCACACATTTAGGTATTTTCTCAAGGGATTATAAATTACAAAAAAAAGTCAGTATCTGTGGGGAAGTATGAAGCAACCTGAAGCCAGGATTTTAATCATTAAAATGCTCAATAGAATGCTAACCAAGAGAGCTTAGGAAAGAAAAGGGAAAAAGATGTAATCTTTTGCAGTACACTATAGTACCTTGATATTTCATTAAAAAAAGTAAAGAAAGATCTGGTAAGACTTGGTGAGTCAACATTTGGGCATTCCAACTGGGATACAGCCATGGGAGAGGTCACAGCTTTCATTGTGCTCTTGCACTGCCCAAGAAGGAGACCGGGAGACAATGGCAATATGTTCCTGTAATCAAGGGCTATACAGCTAGGTAAAGAAAATTTGCTGTATTTGTAAGATGAAGGGCCGTAGAAAGCAGGGCCTTTCAAAGGAGCTTTTTACATTACAGTGGGTAAACCTCTGGATACACAGGATGTTTGAATGAAAGGTAGTGTAACTAACCAGGCAACATGATTCCTTGTTATTCAGTAGGGAAACTGAAAAGGAGCCAGCATTATTATCTGTGGATGTGATGTTAGTAAATCCATTGATGCATTGTGTTCAGTTCTTATGTCTGTGTTTCAAAAGGCTATTGAGAAAGTGACTGGCTTTTTGGGAAGATAAGAATGAGAGTGACCTGAGTGCTGGAGTGCACGTGGTATCAAAGCTTGTGGTATGTAATTCATCCAAGATCAGTAAAATAGTAACTTTTTCAAGGCCAGGAAATACCCAGAGGACAAAATAATCTGAGAGATGGCTGTTTAATCTAGCATAAAGAAATAGGAAGCTGAAGCTAGATGCATTCAGATGAGGAGTAAAACACTTTTAGAAGTGAAAGTATTAAGACATTGGAATAAATTCTTGGGAGTATGGTGGTTTACTTTGACATTTTTAGGTCAAACCTAGATACCTATTTTAACCAAAAGTTGTGGGGTTGAGGCATGATTTAGTAGATAGCATCTTTTAGCCTGTGTTATGTGGAAGGTCAGTTTAAATAAAGAACCTGTGCAAAAGATTTATCTCCCTAACAGCCTTCTACATGTTTATCAGCTTTGTCTTTTCCCTTTATAAATAAAACAATAAGTAGGACTTTCAATGTGAGAGCAATTTGTCCAAATATGGTTTTTCTAGCAGATCTCTGTCTGAGTACACATAAATACCCTTTAAACTTCCCTTACTTTGAAATTTTTTCAAGCATTTTCACTAGTTTTTGATGACTTTTTCTCTTTTCCCACTAAAGCAAAATCCACACTGAGACCAACTGCTTTTGTGATCCCTTTCAGCTAACTAAAGTAGTATTTCATGCAGACTGAAGAACGCTCAAGATCCTCTAATCTTCTTCACCCTTTTTCCTGTGTTGTTGTTCCCAGTGTCTGAAAGAGCTTACAGATGCCTTTCGACTTGCAATCAAAAATTTATGTAAGAATGATGTTTACGCACAGCACTACATAATTGCTGAGTAATAATTATACTTGCCAGTCAAGATGATTTAACTCCATTCAGAAGCCCAAACTCATTAACAGTGGCTTATATTTGCTTTGACTGGCTGTAATGAACAGCCTCTGAGTGTGAGTCTACTGTAAAATAAAAGCATGTCTTTTCTGAATTGCAGCAAGGTAACATCTCCAGTCATTTTTTAGTTTCATTTCAGAAATCTGCTTTTCTGTGCAAATTCTCTTTTGAGTGCTCTGTCTGTAATTGCTTGGTTCCATTAACAAGGAATTTTACACCATTTTGATGAGTGGCATTCTGAAAGGATGTGATATATGTGGGAGTCAGGTTTTCTTGGGCTAAGCTAAAGGTGGACTGTTTTGTGAAAGGTAAACCACCATTGTATGAAAAATAAATGAACTGTGAAACAATGTTTAAAAAAACAAATAATGATTATCATTTAAAATATTCTGCCAGAAAACAGTTACTGTTAAAGCACTTCAGAGTTTTTTTGTGGTGCTGTCAAGCTCATCCATCTTAGTCTCTCCAGTTTATAATGAAATTACCATATCTTTGTAAAATGTAACCAGAATGAATCTTTGTTAAATGAACGCATATCATTTAAATTATTAATTTACACAGTTTGCCTGGATTTCCTGATGCTGTTCTAAATGTTTTCAACCTGTAAATGAGAAATAGGCTTGGATCTGTATTCTTGTAGTTCTACAATTTTAATCTTAATTTCATTGGAGTAAATGGAGAATGGCATAATTTGTACTGCTGTTATTGTTCTGGTGAAAAACTGGCATGACATCAAAATTCAGACCTATACATCTTATTTGAGATTTGACACCCAGAGGTACAATTTTCAAGTTCATGTTTTCATTTCCCTCAGTGTAGAATTTGGGCTTGACCCACAGCTTGGGTTTGAAACTGCAGCTCGTCTTTACTGGTTAAATGGGATGAGTTGACTCTTTCTAGTTAACCTGATCCAATATAGCTGATAACACATTCATGTTTTAGATGTGGCAAACTCGTCTTGAATTTGTATTTGTTGCTGAAACTTGTGCCTGTCTTCTGCAGAAGGGAGAAGCAATGTTAAGATAGAAGATCCTGCCAGGGTTATGACCCCATGACAAATCGAAGCAAGGCTAGAGTGAGGGAGGGCTCATCTTTGAACTAGCTGATGCAAAGGCTCAACACTGGCTGCTTTGTGGCTTGGCATGCAGGGTGAGAGAGAAGGTTGACAGATAGCTACAGAAATACTGTAAACATGTCCCAGGGGGAAAAGCCATTTCTTTGTATATTGTGAAAATGATAATGAAGGAACCTACCTGTTCCTGTCTTGGTCTTCTGTGATCCTGTCCCGTGTGAAAGGAAAGCAGGACCATCTGTGGGGCAATTGTGCTTACTCAGGCATACCTGGCATTTTTGGTCAATATATTCTCTTAGTAAAAATAGCTCTAAAAGATCTTGAGTATCAACTCAGTTTTTGAACAAAGAGGCAACAGTTTTTAAATACTGAGTTATTGTGGTTGTGTGTTACATTTTCTAGGGCGAAAAGACACAAATCCAACATTTCAAAATGTTCCTTTTTTTTTATTGACAGGCTGAAAAAAGCAAGAGATGTTTGTTTTCAGGTTGCTGTTATTTTTGGACTGTCTCATTTTATCTCTTCTGGCTCCTTGCATGTAATTATGATCCAGTTCTGCTCCCATTGGAATTTATGGCAGGATTCCCACTGACAGTGGTTGGGAGGTTTATTTGGCTCTGGACATTTTAATTCAGATGTTCTGACAAAATTTCAATACACATAATTATGTTCTGGCAAGCTTGAGTTCTACCTTTATTAATTTTATTAATTACTTGTTTGCACAGAACCTAGAAAGTCTACTCAGTCATGATTCCAAGAACTCTGCTCTCATCAAAGAGTTGTATGTGCCCATTGCTCTGGAGTTATTGTGCCTGAGATATTGACACATGGAGGAGGGCATTCACTCTTTGCCTAGTGGATGAATGGGGTCCTGACTGCAAATAATCTTTCACAGGAAGCCATGGAAGCACATTTTCGGGTGTTGTCTGTATTGTGCAACGATATGAGCTGGAGATGTGGTAGCCACTAGTTTAGCAGTCTGGTTTCTACAGACTCAGTAAAAATGCTCTGTGGATGTATTTATCAATACAATTTTCCTAAAAAAAACCCCAACAAACAAACAAAAATCCTCCACCAAACCAGAACATGAGACACCCATGGTCTCCCCACCTAAAA